>PISX010001239.1:0-192991 GCA_004024625.1 Mellivora capensis
CACATCCTCTCCAACACACGTTGTTTCCTGTCTTGCTGATTTTGGCCATTCTAACTGGTGTGAGGTGGTATCTCAATGTGGTTTTAGTTTGAATCTCCCTGATGGCTAGTGATGATGAACATTTTTTCATGTGTCTGATAGCCATTTGTATGTCTTCATTGGAGAAGTGTCTGTTCATATCTTCTGCCCATTTTTTGATATGATTATCTGTTTTGTGTGTGTTGAGTTTGAGAAGTTCTTTATAGATCCTGGATATCAACCTTTTGTGTGTACTGTCATTTGCTAATATCTTCTCCCATTCCGTGGGTTGCTTCTTTGTTTTGTTGACTGTTCCCTTTGCTGTGCAGAAGCTTTTGATCTTGATGAAGTCCCAAAAGTTCATTTTTGCTTTTGTTTCCTTTTCCTTTGGAGACATATCTTGAAAGAAGTTGCTGTGGCTGATATCAAAGAGGTTACTGCCTATGTTCTCCTCTAGGATTCTGATGGATTCCTGTCTCACATTGAGGGCTTTTATCCATTTTGAGTTTATTTTTGTGTATGGTGTAAGAGAATGGTCAAGTTTCATTCTTCTACATATAGCTGTCCAATTTTCCCAGCACCATTTATTGAAGAGACTGTCTTTTTTCCACTGTGTTTTTTTTCTTTTAATTTTTTTAAATTTCATTTCTTTTCAGTGTAACAGAATTCATAGTTTTACACCACACCCAGTGCTCCATGCAATGCGTGCCCTCCATAATACCCACCACCTGGCTCCCCCAACCTCCCATCCTCCACCCCTTCAAAACACTGTATATTTTTTCCGGCTTTGTCAAAGATTATTTGACCATAGAGTTGAGGGTCCATATCTGGGCTCTCTACTCTGTTCCACTGGTCTATGTGTCTGTTTTTATGCCAGTGCCATGCTGTCTTGGTGATCACAGCTTTGTAGTAAAGCTTGAAGTCAGGAGGTGCTATTTCTAAAATATTATCCCAATTTGGCAGTCAAGGAAACAGAGCCTTGGAAAAGCCAACATATTCAAGTCACTCAGTAATATCATTTAAATTCACTTCTGACTCATGCTCATTCCATTTCTTTATTCGGATTTCTCTCAGATGAAGGGTATATGGAGTGGTGGTAGTGACAGTCTCCAGTGTCCCAGCTGATATTGGTTAATTAATTCTGAGAGTCCTTGGTCTCACAATTACTTTGTGACTGCAGCCTTGTAATATCCAGAGAATGATAGGAATATCTGCCAGACTTGACTTTCCCGTTCACATTACCTGCTCCTGCTCCAAAGCTTTTTGCTTGGGTGTTAAGGTTCCTAGAGTGTCTTGAGGAATGTTTGTTTGAGTTTGTTTGCTGAGAGTCGGGGTAAGGAGAGGAACTACAGTAACCAGTGTCCTGGGATTTCATTGATTTCAGATTCTGCATCTCTACTAAGTTATTCCTGATGAGGACCTGCCACAGTTGGAGGATCAGCCCATGCCTGGGATTGCATGCAAGAGAAGACAGACCCGTGAGATACAAATACTGTTAAGTGATGTTTTTGAAGGCCTTCATCCCTTATATAAAGTAGGCAAAACTCAAATTTATGCATTCAGATTTATTTAATAAATAAATGTATGTGTCAATGGCAAACTAAATACAAACCTTGCCTTCATGAAGCTTAGAGTCTAGTAGCTTGTGTTTTAGTCTCGACATTGTAAAATACTCACCCAAATATAATTTAAAAGTGCTCTGAAGAAAGGGTACATCATTCTATGAGAATACAACTGGGAAAACTGAATCATTTGTGGAGTTGTTTCAGGAGGCCTAGAAAGTCTCCACTGCCCCCAAGTACCTCCACTATCCACTGACCATTGCTTTATATTCTTCAAGCTTTCATCCTTTAGTTCAAACCTTTGATGACTAGTCAGATACAAATCCTCCAGAAAGAGTAAGGGTGAGAGAAACAGTATTTGTACCTGTGAAATATGTTTAGACTGCCTGGTTCAGAGTTAATTATTATCTTCTGAGGGACATAACAAAACATAGTGATTTGAAACAACAGACATTTGTTATTTCTCATGATTCTGGGGGTTGGCTGGCTGATTCTTCTTTTGGTCTAGAATGATGTCATTCACATGCCTAGAGTCCCAACTGCAATGACTAGGGTGGTTGAGGTGCCTCTCCATGTGTTTTCATCTTCTAGAAGGCTGCCCAGACTTGCTCACTTGATGGTAGAAATTTTTCCAGCAGCAAGAGAGGGCAAGCTCCAGTGTAGAAGTACTTCTTGAGCCTCTGTTTGTATTGTGTTTGGTAATGTCCCACTGACTAATGCAAGTCACATACAAGGGGTGGAGAAATAGGTGCCATCTCTTGATGCGAGGAGCTATAAAATATTGTGGCCATTTTTTCAGCCCACTGAAGGAAGCAACACTAAGTCATCTGAAACCAAGTCTGACAAATTTCCCTGAGTCTTAAAACCTGGTATCCCCAAAGAGAAACACGTCAGAATAGTTTGCAGCAGGGCAATATCACCATTTGTTTAGTTCTCCAAAGGGTCTGCTTTGGAGGAATGAAGACACATCTGTATGGGGTTTTGATGCATATTTCACCATTCATTTGGTTACTTCTTAGCTACTCCCTGAGGGATGAATCTGGCTTCTCATTCTGTGGAATTAACTGTAATAACGATTGTGATTCCCACCTGAGATTCCTGGCTGGAGGCCCAGCAGAAGGATTCAGTGTATGCAGAAAAGATGGCTCAAAGGATAGTTGAGGGGCATCTGGCTGGTTCAGTTGGTAGAGCATGAGACTCTTGATCTCAGGGTTGTAAGTTTGAACCCCACGTTGGATGTAGAGATTACTTAAAAATAAAGTCTTTTTAAAAAGAGAACAGTTGGTCCCTCTGCTCTAGCTATATTGTCTTCTTTGGAGACCTCGTCTAGTCCTGTGGCTTTAGACACCAAGTCTTTGGTAATGACATGTATACATAGGGTCCAGTAGACATCTCCATGTCTCAAATTTAACATGTCCACATTGGAACTCTTAATTCTTAATTCCTTCTCTTTCTTTCCTTTTGTTTCTTTCCTTCCTTTCTCTCTTTCTTTCTTTTCCTTCCTTCTTTCCTTCCTTCCTTCCTTCCTTCTACATCTAGCACAAGTCCTGTGAGTCTACTTTTAAAATATATTCCAAATCTGCCTACTTTTCTCCATTTCCATGGCCATTATCTTGGTCCAAGCCACTTGTTTCTCCCCTAGAGAGCTACCATAGAGTTCATAATCAGTTTCCCTAGTCCACACTTGTTCTCCCACAGTCCATCCTCTACACAGCACAGATCTTTTAAAAATATAAATGTTGGGGTTTACTTAAATACCACACATGAAAAGAATCCAGGGGCTTCAGTTATTAATTATTAATTATTCAATTATTATTAATAATGGTTATTTTATCAATTCTATTTCTAGCCCTGAATCTGCCCCTAACTTACTATAGGACCCCTGGTAAATCATTTCTTGTAATAGCCAGCTATGACTTCTCCCCAGAATTTCTTCTGGAAATAGTAATCTCTTCTTTTGTAGCACTACTACATCCAAACCGGGTGATTCTAGAAAAGACTGTCAGTAAAGTGGGCGTGTGATCAAGCAAGGCCAATCAGAATTCTTCCCTAGGATTTGAAAAGAAGAAATTGGAACTATTTTCTTCCCTTTTGAGTGGGAAATATTATGAAGATGCATTCTCTAAAATTGTGATGACCTATCCTCAACCTATGTATAGAATAGGAAAAAACAAGGCCATCATGCAAACAGAGGCATAGGTATAAGATGGGAAAGTGTGTCCTGTGGCTTTCTCAGCCCTGATTTTGGCTTCTTGAGGTTTGGCAGATCACCTCTTCCTTTGATTCTCTTAGATACCTCAGTGTTTGCAACAAAGTCCCCATTTAGTCTTGCTCATTGGAGTTAGGTTCTTAACACTTAATAACCAAAAATATATTGTCCGCCTTTGCCCCTCAGTTTTCTCCTTTATACATCCGTTCAGCTCCAGAGTACAGTAAGTCTAATTTTTAAAACACTGAGTCTTTCAGAAATATTCCATTTCTGTGGACTTTCTCATGAAGATTTTTGTACAATCTGGAACAAAACCTTTCTTCACCATTTTCTCTTCATGAGCCTGAATAGAGGAGGAAGAGGGATTTCTCAAGGTGAAAACTAGTTGTCCACAAACACTGATGATAGCACAGAGAAAGGTTCCTGTGGTTAGGTTACTAGTTCACATGATGCAGACTAGCCTCTCAGGGACCCAGAAGCTAGACAAAACAGCTCACACCTCTGCTGCTTTTTCTCCACATCTCTTCCTATGTCTACCAACTCAGTGACACCCACCAACTTGACAGAATACCCTGGACTGCACTGAGTTGTGTGACATCTGTTTTGCCTGCTTCTCTTCTATCATTTTGAAGTGGCCAAACAGCAAATTACCCAAATAGGAAGTCTCCGGGAGACTTGAATAAGAGTTCTCTTTGTTGGTACAAAATCATGTCATAGAAAGGCTAATGTCTGGCAAAGTAAATCAGCAAGTCCCTGAGGGGTGTGATTAGGATTCCTGGCTCCCTTCAGATTCTGATGCATCTCTTCCCAAGTTTTACCAATGGCCTGGGATAGGCAACCTTGATTAAGTCACTCCCTATTTCTGGGCTTCAGGAGTTTAGACCAGTTAATTTCTGCAGGCCCTCTCAGAGCTAATGCGTTGTGATTTGAGGCCCATTTTCTGTCAGAGCTGCAAGTGGCAAACAGGATTTTGGCAGGAGTCCTTTCATTATGAAAGCCTTCTTTCTTCTTGGGTAGGATGAAAACAGTCAAGGCTGTGTGGACCCCTGCCCTCATCACTCAGCAAGGCTTGTGGCCTTGCTTTCCCAGGCTTCCAGAAAGCATCTTAGTAATTAAGTGCATCTGATGGTCCACACCTGCTTGTACTAGGCCAGAGGTTTCTAAAGGTAAATAGGAGGGGAGAGGAACAAGAATCTCTGATGATACTTGTTGAGATCAGAGTACAGACAGACATATGGATTTGAGAAGCGACACCAGGCTTCCATGTTTAAGAGCCAGAAATGTATTCCAATTCAATGAGGAATTAATTTACCAAGCACTAAACATGTTCCAGGCTGAGCTGGGTAGGATCTTTCTTTTTCTTATTTATTTATTTATTTATTTGACAGAGAGAGAGAGAGAGAGAGAGACAGCAAGAGAGGGAACAGAAGCAGGGGAAGTGGAAGAGGGAGAAGCAGGCTTCCCGCTGAGTAGGGAGCCCGATATGGGGCTCAATCCCAGGATCCTGGGATCATGACCCGAGCCAAAGGCAGATGCTTAATGACTGAGCCATGCAGGCACCCCTGGGTAAGATCTTTCTGAGGACAGTTGCTGTCATACAGCTGGAAGCCTGGAAACTAAAGACCGAGAGATTTGTGCTGAGCTGTCTTCCAGTCCCTCCAAACATCAAGTTACAGAATGAGGACTGAGACAGTAGCATGGTGGAATGGTTAAGAGCATAAGGTTTGTAGTCCAAGAGATCCGGGTTCAGTCCTTGGATCTTCATTACTAAATAGTTGTGTGACATTGAGATCATTACTCTTGGAGCCTTAATTACTTCATATATAAATGGTGTAATAATCTGCCTCAAGAGGTTGCTGAGAGGATTAAATTTGGGAATGAGTGTAAAGCCCTTAGTGCAGTGCCTGACACCCACGGTAGGTGCTGAATGTAGTGTTGATGATTGTACTACACAAGGTCATTCTAGTTAAGCAGAGTGTCCTGGAGCCTTTGTCAAAAGATGCCCCAGTGATGGATACCTGGCTGGCTCAGTCAGTAAAGCATGTGACTCTCGAGCTTGGGGCATGAGTTTGAGCCCCATATTGAGGGTAGAGTTTACTTTTTAAAAAATGCCCCCCAGTGCTAAGAAAACCAGGATTCCAAAAAAACTAGGTTTGAGTCCTGTGATATACTGTGTAACCTTGGACAAACATATTTTCATCTATAAAATGAGATTAATCATCTTGCCTACTTTGCAAAGTAGTTGTGAGAGTCAAAAGTGCATTTTAGAAACTGAAGTATATTGTGGACATATAAGATGGAGCCAATGTGAGGGGCTGGGAGTAGGCAGCATTCATCCCAGAATGAAACTGGGCATACTCCTCCTGGAGCCATTTCCAAGGGTCCCATCCACCTCTACCAACTCCCTCCCCCCCCAGATTTTGGCCCCAGGAACCTAACCTCATGCCAACATGCCTTATACCCTGAAATCTGGTTGGCTAAAGAGAAACTTCCAGAGGCTAAGATCTTGAATCAGCCAGTGCATGCTGAACAGAGCAGTGGGCTGTGGTTGGGGTTGGGGCCCAGGAGGGGCAGACAGTAGAGACCATTTGTACTATGATTAGTATATTATAAGAAAAATCATCAATTGTGTGTTCGGCACTTTACAGTTCCCAAAGTACTTTCTCAGTGAAGCTTCAGTGGTCTTTGACACAACCCTGTGATGTGGGTTTTATTAATCCCAGTACTCAGATAAGGAAAACTGAGGCCTGCATCAGTGAGACTGCATAACAAAGGCAGCAAATGGCTTGGTTGGTCTCAGAACAGGGTAGGATCTGCCCCCAAGGAGTGAGCAGTCCTGATCCTGAACCCGGCCTATTTGGGGGAATTGATGGTAGCCAAAGAGAAAACCTAGGCATCAGTTATGTGTACATCTGGCTTCCTCTCTGCTTGTGGGGAAGAAGGAAGAAGAGGAACACACACTCTCCTCACCCTTAATGCAATTAAACTTAGAACAGAGGCTTTCCTCATATCATGGGGCCAGAGGCTGATGGTCTCGTCAGTTACACAGAGAAATGTCACCTTACTCAATTTGCACACTACCTTCAACTCCCCCAGTTGCTCTTTCTAATTTATTCAACCAGGGACTGGCCTGGTCTCATGCCAGCCTAGGAGATGTGCCATAATAGGAGAGCAGAGTTCCTCAGGAGGAGCAATTAGCAAAAATTGGAGTTCTCCCTCTATGGGACTAAGCAGAAAAAGGAATAATAACGCTCACATCTCTCCCCATAAGATTCTAGCTAAGCACATGTTTTCAGGCTTTTTAATAATTGTTATTCCTGTGTTCTGTATACTGACAGCTATTCTCAGTGATATATGAAATGTTAAGTGGTATTGTGAGTTTCTACAAATGCAAAGACACACACACACACACACACACACACACATATGTATACACAGTAACAAAAGGGAAGATCCCATTTGCAAATATCTGCAGTATCTCCCTGTTCTGTGTTGACATGTTTTATTGATACAAACTGGCTTATTTTAATGTATCTCCTATCCTTATTGTAATGGCAATGATGGTATGTGCATTAAAGTTCATCTGAACTATACATCATTTATGGAGTGACTCTTCCCTGGGCTTGTGCTATGAACTTTGAGGGTAGCCTTCTGAGATCTTAGAAAGAAACTGGAAAAACGGGTCCAGCACCAATGCAATGGAAGCCACAGTACAAGGCAGTATTCAAGTTCATGATGGACAAGGCAAGTTCATGATGGACTCAGGATAGGGAAAAATCAGGGTGGGTATAACTATTGGGAAGGCTTCAGGGAAAGACTGGCACTGCAAGACATCCAGGGACAGCCAGTCAGTTTGCACTTCTGGGGACCCCGTGGCTCCTGGCTGTACACGGGCTGCTGTAGAGAATGCAGAGAATCCCAAGGAGCAGCGTGTACCCCAACAAAGGGTTAAGCTCCACTGCTGGACTGCACAAGAAGCAAGGCTGCCAAGCTGGAGAGAAAGTGGTGAGCCCACCAGAAAGTGAAATAAAATGCAGACAGAATTGACAGCTCTGGAAAGCAACCCAATCCACTCCCCACCTGCCAAGGCCCCCAAACTGCAGCAAGTCTAAGAAGATAGCGTATTCAGTCCAGTTCTTCACCCATTTCCGCTGCAGTATGGTAGGGAACTGTTTCCCTTTCTTTTCTTTTTTTTTTTAAGATTTATTTATTTATTTATTTGACAGACAGAGATCACAAATAGGCTGAGAGGCAGGCAGAGAGAGAGGAGGAAGCAGGCTCCCCGCTGAGCAGAGAGCCCAATGTGGGGCTCGATCCCAGGACCCTGGGATCATGACCTGAGCCGAAGGCAGAGGCTTTAACCCACTGAGCCACCCAGGCACCCTGCCATTTCCCTTTCTTTAGCCTGGTTAACTCCTTCTCATCTGTCAAGACTCAGGCGTGGAGACCCTGAAGGGCCAGAGCGGATGAAGAGCTGGGGAAATGCAGAGCAGGGGTGACAGAAGGGTCAGATTCAGCATCCAGTCAAGATTCTTTTGATTATAAGTGATGTATCCCTACCTTAAATAATCACAAGAAAAGAAAGAGGTCATGGTGAGAGGGAAATTTGTTAGCTCTTGTTACTGTAAAATCCTGTGGTATATCTCCCTTCCGGCCCATCTGGAACTAGGTGATCAACTTATATTATCAGGATTCTCTGGGTTGGCTTCATTCTCACTCCAGGCTTACCCTACCAATATAGCCCTCTGGACAGAGAGTCTTTGCTTTAATAGTATTGGCAAAAGTCCTGGGTCATGTACCTATTCTAGGATTAATGATGCCAAGAGGTGAGGTGTTCTGGTTGGCTAAGCCTAGGTCTTGTCCAGCTCTGTCTCTGGAGTTGGAGGCTGGGGTCAGTACTACTCAAATCAGATGAACTGAAAGTGGGAGAGGAGTGGTTGCTTAAAAAGAAAATTAGAGCACTTTTTCCCAAAGAGAAAAGCATGGATGCTGGCTAGGCAAAAATATCAGCTATTCACAGGAGATAGAGAATCAGATCATTGCATAAAGGACATTTTAAAACTGGACAGAAGAGAACAAAAGTGGGTTCTTCCCTTAGGGTATGGGAATGGAAAGAATAAAGTGGGCAGGGACGGAGGCATAGAGCTCAGGCGGTCAGCTGAGCTCAGAGCAGTCGGGGTCTGATATGACTTGATAGGGTGCCAAGGGGGACTGCAGGGTTTGACTAGGGATTGAAATAATATCCTCGGGGTGTGTGGCTCAGTTGGTTAAGTGTCTGCCTTCAACTCAGGTCAGGATCCTGGGATTGAGTTTGGCTCCTTGCCCAGTGGGGAGCCTACTTCTCCCTCTGCCTGCCGTTCCCCCTGCTTGTGCTCTTGCGCGCTCTCTCTGACAAATATATAAATACAATCTTAAAAAAAAAAAAAAGTGAAATACAGCCTTGGCTCTGAGTGCAGAATGTTGTATCCTAGTGTGGAGTTACCTCCACAAGGAGGAAGGATTCCTTTGTATAATTCACACAAAAGGGCCATCTGCTCACCAAAGCCATGAGTAGAGGGCCAGCATCCAACCAGAGGGGCCACCTATCTCCAGTTTGCTAAAGGTGCTGCCATGGGTTGAATCATGTCCTCCAAAAGTTATATGTAAGTTCTTATCCCTGGTACTTCTGGATGTGGCTTTATTTGGAAATAAGAGTCTTTGAAGTTGTAATCCAGTTAATATGGGGCTATTTTGAATTGGAGTAGGCACTAAAACCAACAATGGTGGCTTTATAAGAGAAAGGAGATGGAAAATGGATACGGAGACACCTGTATGTAATGATACAGGTAGAGATTGGAGGGATGCAGCTACATACCAAGGAAGGCAAAAGATTGCTGCCACCACCAGAAGCTAAGAGACAGGCACAAGAAAGGTTCTGCCTCAAAGCCTTCAGAAGAAACCAACTCTCCCAACACCCTGATTTTGGTCTCTCAGCTTCCATATCTGTAAGAGAATAAATTTCCATTGTTTTAAGCCACCCAGTTTGTGGTACTGTGGCACAGCATCCTTTGGAAACCAATACAGGTGCTACATGAGCTAGCGGCAATCCTGAGGCTAAGTCTCTCCTCTATCCCCGTGTCCTGGTGGAAGAGATAGACAACCCAGGTGCTTAGGAGATCCCAACAGAAAATCTGGGCCTGTTCATGGTTCCTTCTGCCTAAGAGTCTCCTGGAAGTGCTTATTACCTTCACTGTCACACAGAGAATAAACACTGTTTTCAAATGGTAGTAGTTCATCAAGTGAGGGCTGCTAATAAAATGAGGGGCAACCTCTCCTTAGTTTGAGAAGAGGACTGGGGCCCATGTTAGAGTTGAGCTTCTGCGTATGCTGTTCTCTCTACTCCTGGTTCCCAAGCTGAGTTAGGTACCTCCTCTGGGAACCATATCCCCCTTTGTTTTCCTTTGCCATAAAACCGACTGTGCTATACTGTGATTTCCTGGTCATTTGTGGGAGTAGATGGTCGCATGTTTCTGTGAAATAAACATTTTTTTTTCTGTGAAATAAACAAGGCAAGCAGTAGGCAAATGGGCATAGGAAGTCTGGAGACCTACTTCAACAAGGAAATGAGACTCCAGTAGTTTCACTCACAAAATTCAGAGCTGTTGAAATATGTTGAGGTAAACCAGAGTGGCTGTGAACACAGTCCTGTGACAGGGAAGGGCACCTCTGGAAGTCATTCATCAGAGAAGTATACCCCAACTTCCTCATACCCCTTCCTCATCTTTTTTTACCTATTATCTTTTCATGGCATGGATCATGATGAAATTATTTTATTTGTTTAATGAAATTTGTGTGATAGCTGGGACCGTGCCTGTTTTGTTCACTGCTGTACCCTCAGAGCCTTTGGCAAGTTACTTCACTTCTATCTTACTTAAAATCTTTGTTACAGGGGCACCTGGGTGGCTCAGTGGGTTAAAGCCTCTGCCTTCGGCTCAGGTCATGATCCCAGGGTCCTGGGATTGAGCCCCACACCAGGCTCTCTGCTCAGCGGGGAGCCTGCTTCCTCCTCTCTCTCTGCCTGCTTCTCTGCCTACTTGTGATCTCTGTCTGTCAAATAAATAAATAAAAACTTTAAAAATAAATAAATAAAACCTTGTTACAAACCTCTCATTTGTATAAGGTACCAACCTCATAGGGTTATTATGAGGATTAAAGGTGTTAATGTAAGAGCTGAGATTGGTACACCTGGGACATAAATGATAGTCAATACTGGCTGGCATTTATATTGTTCCAGGGCACCATTCTAAACCCTTTACCTACATATTAATTTAATCCTCACAACTTTCTTAGATAGGTTTCATTAGTATCCTTTTTTTTTTTTTAAGATTTTATTTATTTGACAGAGAGAGATCATAAGCAGGCAGAGAGGCAGGCAGAGAGAGAGAGAGAGAGAGAGGAGGAAGCAGGCTCCCCGCCCAGCAGAGAGCCCGATGCGGTACTCAATCCCAGGACCCTGAGATCATGACCTGAGCCAAAGGCAGAGGCTTAACCCACTGAGCTACCCAGGTGCCCCGAGGTTTCATTAGTATCCTTATGAGATAGATACTATTCTTAGCTCCATAATGATGAGGAGACAGAGAGGGTATTTAACTTTCCTAAGGCCACATAATTAGTAAATGCAGAGCAGGGATTGAAACCCCAGAGTCCTTCCCCTTAACCATGACACTAGTTGTTTCCTAATACAAATCCTTTTTGAATGAATAAAATCACCAAGAGAATGGAAAGAGATAGAGGCAGGGAACTGATTCAAAAATCAAAACAGTATTGAAGGAGAATAATAGTTGGGGTCTGTGTGGCTTGAAATTTGCATCTAATTTGTCCTCCTGTGGGCAGGCTTGTGCCTGGGAAAAGGGCTGTGAGGGTCAGTTAATAAAGTAAGGAGCAAGGTAATTCGTGGTTGAGGGTAGCCCTGGGATGGGGTGTCACCTTCCTTCACATCCTGAAGAGGTTCTGAAGCTTGGTCAGGGATTCACTCTAGTGGCAAGTACAGGGACTGATGCTGGAGACCCAGGTCCCGTATCAGACCGTGTATCCCGCATGGGATACACCTGAAGCAACCCCCTCTAGGGTGTAACAGAAGTGGAGGAAAGGGTCTGTCTCAACTGGCCCTGTTTCAGATACCTCTGGCTTTGGTACCTCATCGGTACTTTATGGAACGCTGCTGGGGCATTCTCTATGAGATAAATGTGTTCTGGGGCCCAGCCACTTTCTCTTTGCCACCGCTAAAGAGTGAGCTGGAGGTCAGGGAAGAGGGTTTTATTTCTGTCTCAATCTCCTGATTACCACAGATGCCAACACATTATGAGTGTCCAATGGCCATTTGTTGAAAGAAGGGAATTGAATGCTCGTTCTGAACAGATGGGATGATTTCTGGACAAGGCAGTTGCTGATACCTTAGATTTTTAGCTGAAGGGTGATGGTGGTGATGGTATTTTTGGAAGGGTGTTGAGAGCTTGCAAGAATCACAGTTAAGCTAGTTCTGGAGGGGGCCATGAAGGAAATGGTTTGTTTGGGTGATCACCAGTTTAAAGCCCTTCATGTCCAAAGGCCTTATTTAAATACTTTTGTAATGCTTCTACAGTCTGCTTAAGTTGGAAAACCCCCTTTTCCCCCGTTTTTCTTCAAAGATGAGTTGGCTGTGATACCCAGAGTCCACTATCAGGCACCTATGGGGAGCTGTCTTTCCAAACTTTTGCAAGAGCTGCCTGGATCACAGCTGTGCTTACTGAAAGGGAAGCTTCTATGCCTGCCTTAATGATGTCCTCCTACCTGTCATGGTGTATAGGATACCTGTGAATCAACTGGTAATTGTCTAAATTAGATACATGGGTTGTCTATGCCTGACTCAATTAACTGACTTTAAAAGAACAGCTCCAAAAATAAGAATAGCTATTTTTCAACATATATATGTAAATATATAAAAAACATTATATATATATAACATTATATATGACATTATATATATATCTTTACATAAGCAGATTTCTTTACATATATTGAAAATATGATTCTAGAAATACTTCTGCTCCACACACTTGCTCATCGTGGCAGATTAGATCTGCATAAATATTCCTTAGCTACTAGGATCAGGATCACCCCTCTCTACTTTCATCTGTTCCCCTTTGCAAGGGGTGCCACCTTTCAGGTAACCACAATCTCCATGTTGTCTTAGATCCTGTTCTGTCTTACTCTAATATTAAAGTGACCACACTCCAGATCCTGACAGACACTAATAAATTATTCTCCCATTGAGATGATCTGAAAGATACTGGCTTAATATATAATATCTCCAGAGTAACTAACATCAAATAAGCCTTCAGGAACTCAAGACCCTAGGAGTAGACTCTCAGGCACTATGACAGGTTAGCAAAATATACAGAGAATCCAGGAAAAAACTAATACATGTATTGAAACAAGTTTTTTGTCACAGAAAGCATTTTCAGCCGGTTGGGGGAAAAGTGGACTATTCAATAATTGGTTATCTATATGGAAAAGATTAAATCTGACCCCTACCTTACACCATACACAAATACCAGCTCCAGGTAGATTTAAGACTTAACTGTGAAAGACTGAAAGCTTATAGTATAACGCAAAGTAATGGACCTTTTAGAAAACAAAATAAAAATCTTTATGACAGCATAGCAAAGGATATTTTAAAGGGGAACCAAAAGTGCAAACCATGAAGGGAAAAAAGTATAAATTAGATTATGTTAAAATTAACAACTTCTGTGCCCCAAAAGATACAATATTATGAATGAAAAAACAAGGCATTAAGGGGGAGATGGTATTTATAACACATATAACTGAAAAATGAGCAAAAGAAAAAATAATCATATATATGGCCAATAAGCATCTAACTTTGTTAGAAACAAGGAAATGAACATTAGAACCACAACAAGATACTATTTCCCACCTATCAAATTGACAAAAATTAGGAAGTTTGATAATACCAGGTATTGGTGAGATGATGGAATGACAGGAAGCTTCATTTAATGCTAGTATCAATTCATATGACTTTGGAAAACGGTTTGGTATTATCTATTAACAAAAAGCTAGAAACAATCCAATTCCCATCAACTGTAAAATGGATGAATGTGTTGTAGTAGAGTCATGCAATGGGGTTTACACAGAACAGAATATGAATGAACTACATCTACACACTTAAACTCTCTAATGAATAAACAAAAAAGGTGAGTCACAGAAGAATACATAATATATGACTCCAATTATGTAAACGTAAAAAGACAAAATAAGCAATGTATTTAGGTCGAATATCTTCAATTTACCCCTCTAGATTCACTCTCCACATTTCTACTGCCAGGAGACTAAGTTGCATGGACTCACTCAAAGGGCTCTTTTAACTTCTAGCTTCTGCTTAGGTTTGGTTGATGGTAGGCACCAGCAGAAGATTGGAGAACTAGCAGAGAGTGGGGTCAGGTATTTATTCTCTAGTACTCCCACTGTGGGTTGCTATGAGCTGGTTGGATTCCTTCCACTCAAGGTCTCACACACAGCCCACCATTTCTCTCTCTACACAGCCCACCATTTCTTACTTTTGGTAACTACTCTCTCCTCCCCCACGTCAATCCTATGGTGGAAAAGAGCACTGTTACAAGCCTCAAAATAGTATCCTATAGTATTCCTTTTTTTCCCCCTAAGATTTTATTCATTTATTTGACAGAGAGAGAGACAGCAAGAGAGCAAACACAAGCAGGGAGAGTGGGGGAGGGAGAAGCAGGCCTCCCACTAAGCAGAGAGCCTGATGAAGGGCTTAATTTCAGCACCCTGGTCTCATTACCTGAGCCAAAGGTGAACGCCTAATGACCGGGCCACCCAGGCACACCATTATCCTTTAGCATTCTTACAAGACCCTGTCTCTTTATATTCTCAGTGTGCTACCAGTTTTCTGCCAGGACCCTGATTGATACAATAATGTTTAGGGATATGCAGACAGTATGGAAAAACTTATAAAGAAAAGTGAAGCGGCACCTGGGTGGCTCGGTTAAGCGTTCGGCTCAGGTCATGTGTCCCGTGTCCTGCTCTTTGCTCAGTGGGAAGCCTGCTTTTCCCTGTCCCTCTGCCACTCCCCCTGCTTTGTGCTCTCTCACTCTTGTTCTCATTCTCTCTCTCTCTTTTTTAAAAGATTTTATTTATTTATTTGACAGAGAGATACAGCAAGAGAGGTAACACAAGCAGGGAGAGTGGGAGAGAGAGAAGGTGGCCTCCTGCCAAGCAGGGAGCCCAACCCAGGGCTCCATCTCAGAATCCTGAGATCATGACCGGAGCGGAAGGCAGTCACCTAACGACTGAGCCACCCAGGTGCTTCTCTTTCTCTCTCTCTTTTAAAGATTTTATTATTTATTTATTGATTTATTTGACAGAGAGAGAGAGAGCACAAGCAGGGGTCGTGGCAGGGAGAGGGAGAAGGAGAAGCAGGCTTCCCACAGAGCAGGGAGCCCAATGTGGGGCTCAATCTCAGGATGTTGGGATCATGACCTAAGCCGAAGGCAGTCGCTTAACCAACTGGGCCACCCAGACGCCCCTTGCTCTCTCTCAAATAAATAAATAAATTCTTAAAAAAAAAAAAAAAGAATAGGGGTGCCTGGGTGGCTCAGTGGGTTAAGGCCTCTGCATTCGGCTCCGGTCATGATCCCAGGGTCCCAGGATCCTGCCCGGCATAGGGCTCTCTGCTCAGCAGGGAGCCTGCTTCCCTTTCTCTCTCTCTGCCTGCTTCTCTGACTACTTGTGATCTCTGTCTGTCAAATAAATAAAATATTAAAAAAAGAGTAAAGAAAAGAAATTATTAACACAAAATTCAGGATGGTAATTACTTGTATGTGTGTAAACATGATGCAAAAAAGCCAGATGGGGGACTCATTATGTACTGGAAGTATTCTATTTCTTAAGCTGGGCTGTTCTTGGATGTATTTGCTTTATGATTATTCTTTAATATGGTCCCATATGTTGTGGATAACCTTTTGTATGTACATCTTCCAACAAAGATAAAATACAATAAACTCCCACTAGAATGAAAAGTTGAGAGGGTAGATTTTTGTCTTGTTCCTTTGCTAGAATGGTATTGATACATTAAGTATTAAATAAATATGTCTTGAATACTGACTTAATGGGTATCTAACTTTGGCGGAGGACCTCCTTATCTGTGATACAGAGTCAAGAAATCTTCTCTCAGACTTTTTAAAAAAAGAGTTATTTATTTATTTGAGAGAGAGAGAGGGAGAGCATGCACTCATGCACGTGGAGGGTAGGTGGGCAGAGGGAGAGGAAGAGAGAATCTTTTTTTTTTTAATGCAGTAAATAATTTATTTCTTATCCAATGCTGCTTACTATTGTGCTGGAGAAAACCACGTGACAACATGTCTCATTACATTTTCACTAGGAAGACAAAATTAACATAGTCATTCTAAAAAAAATAAAGCTATAAAAGATGCATTGTAATCTGATCCCAAAATAAATAGCTCAGACAATAAATAACATCAATGTCTAGAAAAAAAAAAGATAAAGATGGGCCACGCGACACATGTTTTTCTCAGAGCTTGGATTTCCCTTACTCTCCCTGTTCCTTGCACCTAGCTAATATCAGGTCTCTGCACAGTTAGAACCTCTAGAAGGCTATTTCTGAACTATTATCTCTCTCATCTCTACAACAATGCATTTATACAACTGAGGAAGAGAGAGAATCTTATGTAGACTCCCTGCTGAGAGGGGAGCCCAACGTGGGGCTCAATCTCATCACCCTGAGATCATGACCTGAGCCAAAATCAAGAGTTAGACGCTTAACCAACTGAGCCACCCACGGACCCCTAACATGTTTTTTTAAAACTCAAAATCTCATTGTACAAGCCAGGAAGAGCTTCTTTTATTCTGTCTTCCTTGCTACAAGCACCACAAACTCTGACTCCTTTTCCCTCTTCCTCTTCCCTCTTCTTGATGGTTACCACCACATACACTCTCCACCTCATCCCTCTCTCAATCCAGCTACAGAATTAGATATACTCTCTCTTCTTCCTTCTTCTTCCTCATACCACAAACTCAAAGAGTCATTTTTTAAAAAGCATTTTATTACCAACAATTTTAGGGAAATACAAAAGGAATAAAAAAAAAAGAAAGAAGTGTTTGCAAAGGTCTTGGTTGCCAGTGTAGTTGGACTTTCCTGTAGGAAATCAGGTTAGATTTTAGTCCTTCCCTTTTAACTATTCTTCTTTTGGGTTTGTTCATTACCACTTCTTACTCTGGGTTGGTCATTGAAGAAACAAACTTGGCAGACCTCCAGGGAGGGTCATTGCCCATTCCAGGAATAATTTTCCTTTGTACAAGGTTCTTCAACATCTGTCTAGATAGTGATGGTGAATAGTGGGATAGTTAAGAACAGGCTGATCAGGATAAGAAAAACAAAACAATAAGTATTTTCTTTTTTTAAATGATTTTGTTTTTAAGTAATCTGTACACCCAAAGTGGGGCTCAAACTCACAACCCTGAGAACAAGAGTTGCATGCTCTACTGACCAAGCCAGCTAGGTGTCCCAGAACATGAAGTATTTTCCAAACTGTTTCCCACAAAATACTGGTCTTGTAAGACTATGCGTTGCCCCTATCTTTCAAAAAAAGAGGATGTTTCTATACTCAGGCAATTTTGGGAAATGCTACATACTATTTTGTCCTCTTGGAGAATCAGAATATATGTTAGCAAATTAAAGACCCTGAGAATCAGCTCTAATTTCTTCAGCCCATGTTTCTCAAGTTTGTTGACCACAGAACCACTTTTCTGGATGTCTTTCAATATTCTGCTGAAGTTCTGTTGAACACACTTTGGGGAAGATCTGCTCTCATTAGAAAGTAGAATAAGTTGGTGGGAATGCAAGTTGGAAAACAGTGTGGAGATTCCCTAAGAAATTAAAAATAGAGCTTCCCTATGACCCTGCAATTGCACTACTGGGTATTTACCCCAAAGATACAGATGTAGTGAAAAGAAGGGCCATCTGTACCCCAATGTTCATAGCAGCAATGGCCACAGTCGCCAAACTGTGGAAAGAACCAAGATGCCCTTCAACGGATGAATGGATAAAGAAGATATGGTCCATATATACAATGGAGTATTATGCCTCCATCAGAAAGGCTGAATACCCAACTTTTGTATCAACATGGACAGGACTGGAAGAGATTGTGCTGAGTGAAATAAGTCAAGCAGAGAGAGTCAATTATCATATGGTTTCACTTACTTGTGGAGCATAAGGAATAACATGGAGGACATTGGAAGATGGAGAGGAGAAGTGAGTTGGGGGAAATTGGAGGGGGAGACAAACCATGAGAGACTGTGGACTCAGAAATAAGACTCTGAGGGAAGGAGGGTGGGGGGTTGAGTGATCCTGGTGGTGGGTATTATGGAGGGCACGTATTGCATGGAGCACTGAGTGTGGTGCATAAACAATGAATTCTGGAACACTGAAAAGAAATAAAATAAAATAAAATGAAAAAAAAATGCAGGGGAAAAAAAAAAGAAAGTAGAACAAGGTCTCATTTAGTCCACTAGGGCTGTTATAACAAACTATGGCAAACTGGGTAGTTTATACAGAAATTTATTTTCTTATTTTCTGGAGGCTATAAGTTCAAGATCAAGTGTGAGCACATTTAGTTTTCCCTAAGGCCTCTCTCTGTGGCTTGCAGATGGCCAACTTCTCATTGTGTCCCCACTTGGCCTTTTCTCTCTTAGGTGTGTCCCTTGATATCTATCTTTCCTTACAAAGACTAGTCATTAGGACTAGTCCTTTATGACTCATTAGGACTCCACCCTTATGACCCCATTTAACTTAACTTAACTTAACTTAACTTAACTTAACTTAACCTTAACTGCCTCCTTAAATGTCCTATCTCTAAATACAGTTACATTGGGATTTTTGGCTTTAACATGTGAATTTTGGGTGGACACAATTCAGTACCTAATAGGGCCATGACTTTACGCCTTCTCTTTCATCCTGCATTTAAACAATTCATCACACAAGTAAAACATACTCCCTGGGCCTTCATGTTTATCCCGTGAAGCAACAAAATCAAGAACTTGAATTAGCAAGCCATGATTTAATTATATACATACTGACCTATGTGGTGCAAAGTACTTTGCTAGGTATGGCAGGGTGATACAAAGATGCTGGTGATAAAGGCCAGATCTGACTTTCAGAAACTAGGACCTTCAATAAGATTATCCCTAAAATAGATTATTCTGTCTACCACCATACTTTTCCTATTCTTTAACAGAAACTCTGAGTCAAAAAACTTAGATTATTGTATTAGTTTTTCGTCTAAATATCACATAGGCTCCTTAGTTTCATGGAGACTAGATGCTAACAACATGATACAGCTTTGGAATAAGTTATGAGTTTTGTGAGCTCAACCTTCTTGGTTTACTAATATAAGATGGAAAATAAACTTGGATTGACCTTATTTTTCACAGGAATCATTCCAGTTGATCTTAAAGCAACACTTGAAGGAAGCACAGATGGATAAGCAAGGAATAAAGGAGGTTATTTTTCTCAGAATGGGGAGAAGGGAGAGGTACAGGTAAGCTAGCTAAAGAGGGCTTCTGAGAAGGTGCATGTAATGCAGCCAGAATCAGGAGTAGTTTGAGCCAAATCCTGGTGGATGGGAAACATTTGAATAGAAAAGGCTGAAAAGAAAGCATTTCAGGGGCACCTGGGTGACTCAGTCGGTTAAGTGTCTGATTCTTGATTGCAGCTCAGGTCATGATCCCAGGGTGATGAGATCCATGAGGGGAGTGGAGCCTGCTTAAGATTTTCTCTCTGCCCCTTCCCCACCTCACTCCCTCACACTCTGTCTGACTCTCTCAAAAGTATTTCAGGTTGAGGAACTAGCCAAAGTGAGGAGGTAGAAATTAGCATGTTGTTGGGGGAGTGAGCATTGAGGAAACATCTGGCAAGCACAGACAAAGTTATACATTGGCTGTGCAGCAGATCATGAGAGACTGAAATTTAGGACTAAAAGCAATCAATTCTTCAGAAGCAGGAAAACTTCAGCCCCTGGGCCAAGGACACAGTAGCAATATCAAGCCAATTTCAGTGATCAAGTTGATCTGTGAAGGGCCCAGTGCAGTGTTCCTCAAAACATGGGCCTAGGAATCTGGATTTCTGACATTTAAACTATCTCCCTAGTTATTTTTTTTTAAGTTCTCTAAAGTTTGGGACTTATACATTTGCCTAGTGTTGAGAAGGCCAGACTCAGAGTAATGTCCTGGGTACTAGGCTTCACATACTGAGTTAAAAAAGAAAGGGTGTGGCTCCAAAGCATCTCTCTACCCTCAGCACTATGTGGATAACATTTGTTAAACCCTTACTATGAGCCAGCCAGCATTGTCAACTCTCACAATTCTTTTGTGTCTGTGAGATACGTTCTATTATCCTCATGACACATGGGGAAATTAAGGCACATTGAGGCTATGTAACTTGCTCAATATCTCACAACCTTAGAGCCTGGATTTGAATCCAGCTAATCTGACTCCACCATCTCCACTGTGCTAAGCTGCAAGTTCCCTGTAACTGCTAGATGTTAGTTTCTCCATTTAACAAACATTTACTAAGCACCTAGTGTGTCCCAGGCTTTATGAATAAATAAGAAAATTAATCAATAAAGTAGCAGAGTTATTTTCTGATCTTCATGATAGTAGGAAAGGCAAATTGAGATAAAACTCAGGAAATAATTTCCTAGGAGTGTTGAGTTATTTGTCCATTCAGTAAGTATTACCAAGCACTTATTGTGTGCTACAAATTACGGTAGTTTAAAGCTAAGGATATCAATCAGATTCTAGGACTCTGACCTTGACTAATGGAGCTTCACAGGGGAGAGACATATAAACCACTAAATCTAACAGCAGACAGAGTTAAAGACGTGCTATAAAGATGTCATTGATGACCAAAGTACTGTGGACATCCAAAGGAAAGAAATGCCCAACTTTTATGTTGCAAATAGCAGGATTTCCTTCTTTTTTATGGTTGAATACTGTCCAACTGTGTGTGTGCGCGCATGCACGCGCCACATTTTCTTTATTCATTCCTCCTTCGGTGGGCACTTTAATGTTTCCATGTCTTAGCTATTATAAATACTGTTGCAGTGAATGTGGGGTGCAAATATCTTTTCAAGTTAGTGTTCGTTTCCTTCAGATCAATATCCAGAAGGGGAGTTGCTGGATCATCTCTTCTATTGTTTTCCACAGTGGCTACACCAATTTACATTCCCACCAATAGTGCACAAGGGTTCCCTTTTCTCCACATCCTTACCAACGCTTCTTATTTCATATTTTTTTATAATAGCCATTCTAATAGGTGTGAGGGGATATGGTTTGATTTGTATTTCCTGGATGATTAGTGATTTGAGCATCTTTCCAAATACCTGTTGGTTATGTGCATGTCTTCTTTGGAAAAATGTCTATTCAGACCTTCAAAATGTGTACCCATTTTTCCATTTTTTCTTCCTTCCTTCCTTCCTTTTTTTTTTTAGAGGTTTTATTAGAGATATTAGAGAGAGGGAGAGCATGCACATGCAGGTGCACAAGTGGGGGGGAGGGGCAGAGGGAGAGGGAGAAGCAGAACCAGGAGCCTGATGCAGGGCTTGATCCCAGGACCCTGGGATCATGACCTGATCTGAAGGCAGATGCCCAACAGACTGAGCCACCCACGTGCCCCTCCTCTACCAACTTTTAAATTTAATTATTTGCTTGTTTATTTGCTGCTGTTGAATTCTTGATGTTTTAGATATTAACCCATTATCATATATGATTTGCAAATATTTTCTCTCATTCCATGGGTTGCCTTTTCATTTGGTTGATGGTTTCCTTTGCTGAGCAAAAGCTTTTTAGTTTGATGTGGACCCACTTGTTCATTTTTTATTTTGTTGACTTGGCTTTTGGTGTCAAATCCAAAACATCATTGCCGAGACCAATGTCAAGCAAATTACCCCCTATATTTTCTTCTAGGAGTTTTATAGTTTCAGGCCTTACATTCGAGCCTTTAATTTATTTTCAGGTTCTTGGGGCACCTGGGTGGCTCAGTGGGTTCAGCCTCTGCCTTCAGCTTGGGTCATGGTCTCAGGGTCCTGGGATGGAGTCCCGGATCAGGCTCTCTGCTCAGCAAGGAGCCTGCTTCCCCCTCTCTCTCTGGCAGCTGCTCTGCCTACTTGTGATCTCTCTCTCTCTCTCTCTCTCTCTGTCAAATAAATAAATAAATACAGGGGCGCCTGGGTGGCTCAGTGGGTTAAGCCTCTGCCTTCGGCACAGGTCGTGATCTCGGTCCTGGGATCGAGCCCCGCAAGGGGCTCCCTGCTCAGCGGGGAACCTGCTTCCCCCTCTCTCTCTGCCTGCCTCCCTGCCTACTTGTGATCTCTATCTGTCAAATAAAAAAATCTTTAAAAAAATATTTTCAGGGTTTTTTTTTATGGTGTAATATAAGGTCCAGTTTCATTCTTTTGCATGTGGTTGTTTAGTTTTTCCAGCACCATTTATTGAAGAGACTATCCTTTCCCCATTGTATATTCTTGCTCTTTTATAAATTAACTGACCATATATGTGTTGGTTTATTTCTGAACTCTTTATTCTGTTTTACTGATCTATGTGTCTTTTTTTTAAAAAGATATTTATTTATTTATTTATTTGACAGACAGAGATCACAAGCAGGCAGAGAGAGAGGAGGAAGCAGGCTCCCCTGCTGAGCAGAGAGCCCGATGCGGGGCTCCAAGCAGGGCTCCATTCCAGGACCCTGAGATCATGACCTGAGCCGAAGGCAGAGGCTTTAACCCACTGAGCCACCCAGACGGCCCTATGTGTCTTTTGTTAATGTCAGTATAATACTACTTTAATTACTATGGCTGAGTAATATAGTTTGAAGTCAGAAGGTGTTATGTCTTCAGATTTGCTCTTCTTTTTTTTTTTTTTTTAATGAAAAAAAATTTTTTTTTTATTTCTTTTCAGTGTAACAGAGTTCATAGTTTTACTAGATTTGCTCTTCTTTCTCAAGATTGCTTTGGCTATTTAGGGTCTTCTCTGGTGCCAAACAAATTTTAGGATTCCTTGTTCTATTTCTATGAAAAATGAAGACTATACTTTCAGGGATCATTTCTATAGTTTGTTACTATTTCTGTGAAAAATGTCTTTGGAATTTTGATAGGAATTGCCTTGCATCTATAAACTGTTTTGGGTCATAGGGACATTTTAATAATATTAATTCTTCTAATCCATAAGCACGAAATATCTTTCCATTTATTTGTGTCTTCTTCAGTTTCTTTTATCAACATATGATAGTTTTTTTTCAATGTACAGGTCTTTCACTTCCTTGGTTAAATTTATTTCTTGGTATCTTATTCTTTTTGTTGCAATGATAAATGGGATTCTTTTCTTGATTTCTCTTTCTGATAGGTCATTATTAGTGTTTAGAAATGCAAATTGATTTTGTGTCCTGTAGCTTTACTGAATTTGTTTTATTAGTCTCACAGTTTCTTGGTGGAGTGTCCCTCTCTCTCTGCAAATGAAGACAGTTTTACTTTTCCCTTTTTTTTTTTTTAAGAAAAGTAGTTTTATTTATTTATTTGAGAGAGAGAGGGCATGCACACAAACAGGGCGACGGGCAGAGGCAGAGGGAGAAGCAGGCTTTTTGCCGAGCAAGGAGCCCTGTGCGGGACTCAGCCTCAGGACTCCAAGATCACGACCAAAGCCAAAAGCAGACACTTAACTCACTGAGCCACTCAGGGGCCTACTTTTCCCTTTTTGATTCTTTTTCTTGCCTAACTGTTCTGGCTGGGACTTCTAATACTTTGTTTAATTCTTAAAGCCCCCCCCCCCCCCGGCCCGAGTATTATTGGTCCTATTTTACAGATGAAGAAACTGAAACCTGGAAAGACAAAGTGACTTATTCAAGATCACCCAGGTAGCAAGATACAAATTATAAACAAGGGTTCCTTTCATTCTTAAACCAAAGCACTTATATTGTCTTTTGATTCCCAACTAAGATTCCACATTATGCTGAGATTAGCAATAATATCTCTTAAACCCTTCCATTCTTCTCCATTCCACTGCCATTGCTTCAGCTTACAACATCAGCTCTTACCTCACCAGAGGAGTATAGTGGTTAAGAACACAGACTCTGGAAATAGGCTGTGGATTTGAATTATGGTTTAGCTCCTTACTAGTGACTTTGGGAAAACTACTTAATCTCTCTATACCTCAGATTCCATGTTTGTAAAGGAGGGCTACTTCATAGAGTTGCTGTGGGCATTAAATGAGTTAATATATGTACTGTTTAGAAGAATGCCTGGAACATAACTAATGTTGCTGTCAACTATTTCTTGCTTCTTTCTATGTCAGAGTCCTTTTTTTTTTTTTGCAAAGTATTCTTTTTTATTTTCTTTCTTAGGCCAGCTGCAGCTTCTGACCACAAAACCTCAAAGCACTAGGGAAGGAGCAGACGTAGGGGTGAATGCAGGGATGACCCTGAGCTCCAGGGCCTGCAGTCTATCCTGAGAGGTCAGGGCTGCAGGAGGCTTAGTGGGGGGTGGTTCCCAGCACTGGAGGGGGAGCCCCCCGCCCCCCAGGTGAGAGCAAATCTCAGCAGCTACATGTGCTCAGAGCTCCGCTGGAGGACAAGTGGGAACACTCCCTGGCGGGAAATAGCACACTCAGACTAGATAATTTCCAGTGTGTTTAAAAAAGGAACTATTTACAAAATGTGTGAGGGTTTGGGGAACCAACAAGGGATACAAACTCCTCCTGGGCTAGCAACAGTGGGCATCATTACTAGCCAAAGTCATGAAAAAATAAGGGAGAGAATGATCACCAGAATCTGAAGAGGGCAGCTGAATGGAGGGTGCTATTTGATACAAGCTAAGAACTTTGGTGGAGGGAAGTATCCTTACAAAGTAACTCAGCAGGGAGGGAACTGGGGGCTAAGTACTCAGACCTTTCTTTCCTTCTGACCTCTGATCTCCTGAGGCTATTTCCCAGTGCTGGCCTAACCGGAAGCCAAAGGGCAAGGGAGCCTGTAGGGAGCCCACATAGGTCAGGCTTCTGTGGCACAAAACAAGTGGAGGGGGGTGGAACGACCATCTGGAGAGACAGACAAAATATTGAGTACACCTTCCAGCTAGTCTTGCCTTCCTCTAGTCTCTATCTTGCAGGCAGAATGATCTTTCTAAAGCATGAATCTGATCTTGTCTTGCCCAAACTTGATGTCCTTTGGTGGCTCTGCATTGTCCTCCCATAAAGTCCATACTCAACGTGAAACATAGGGCCTAATGATTTATTTCCAGCTTACCCCTCCAATTTTAACTATTGCCATTCCCCTCTCAGTCTTTACTGTTAAGCCATATGTAATTGTTGGGTTGGAGGGCTCTGGGAGTGCAGGAGGAACAATAGAAATGACCTCCAGGTCCCATGGTCTTACAGCCATCTTACAGCTTCCCCGCCCCCCTTTCCTTAACCCTTGACTCTCCCGCCAAAAGGATGTATGTCCAGGTCATGTCTCCATAGGTAACCCGATACCTATGCAGGAAACAGAAGTATCAGGACCCCCCACCCCATGCCCTCCAATCACCAAATACCCTACCATATATGGATGTGAGCCCATGCCCTACCTTGGCCCGATAAAAGACACCCCCCCAACTCCCTCCCAGTGAGACTTCCCCCACTCAGCCTCGCCCTGACCCCAACTCAGCCTCACCCCTACGAGGGTGCCCACCTCCTTCTGGCTCGACTTTCCTGGCTCCCCTTCTCCTGAGCCCTGAAACTTCTCCCAAGAGTGCCTTTAATAAATCTTGCCTTGCACACCACTTTGCCTGGTGTTGTGTTTACTTCGCCTGCGAAACTTTACTGTAATTACTTTCAAACCCACAAGAACACTGTTTTTTCTTCTTTGACTCTTTACAAGTCTTGGAACTCAACTTCAAATGATCTTTCCTCTTTCGTTCTTCACTGAGCTAATGCTTATTCATCCTTCAGTTATACATAGAGATGAAGGGTTTTTTTTTTTTTTTAATCTAATTAGATTTTGGGGGAAATCTAAGCTCTGCTTCTACAGTTCATATTTTCTTGAGCCCTAAAAGTAGTGGCCCTTTGAAGTTGATATTTGATAGTACATTCATCTTCTAAGTGGACTTTATGATTTTACTGAGATTCTAATCCTAATTATATATATAGTATGTATATAAATTTTTGAGATTATAATTACGATAGGTCATAGCCTGTAAGATCGTGCTTGAAGGTAATGAGAGTTCAGCTTTTAATGAACTTATCCAAATATACCTACAAAGCGATCCTCTGAGAACTGAAGCCAAATCTATATCCTGAGAATCCTGGGATGTTAAAATAGACTTCTAGGAGTCCTATTCTCATAAGGACTGAATGGGCTTCTTGGGAGAAAGGGCAAGTGCCTTTTAGACCAAAGAGTACAGTCAAAAACTATCTTGGGGCTCCCGGGTGGCTCAGTCGGTTGAGCGTCTGACTCTTGTTTCAGCTCAGGTGAGGATCTCAGAGTCATGAGATGGAACACTATGTCGAGTTCCACATTCAGCACATTGGGATGCTCTCTCTCCCTCTCCCTCTATCTCTCCCCCCACATGCACTCTCGCTTTCTAAAATAAATTAATTTTCGGGACACCTGGGTGGCTCAGACAGTTGTGTCTGCCTTCGGCCCAGGTCACGATCCCAGGGTTCTGGGATCAAGTCCCACATCGGGCTCCTTGCTCAGCAGGGAGCTTGCTTCTCCCTCTGCCTGCTCTGCCTGTTCTGCCTGCTGCTCTCTGTGCTTCTGCTCTCTCTGACAAATAAATAAATAAGTAATCTTAAAGAAAAAAAAAAGGTTTAAAAGAAATAAATTTTCAAAAAATCTTAAAAAGCAAAACAAAACAAAAAACAACAACAAACCCACCTTGCCTCTTGTCTCTGGACTGAGGAAACAGAAGAAAAAAAGTGTATTAAAGATTTTCTCTCATAACAGTTGTACAGTCCTCTCTTCTGTACCAGATACCATATTTTCTCCAAGTGGAAGTAAAATTCACATTATTAAAGAATGGCTGTTAAAAGCTCCTATTTGACTGTCTCTGAAAAACAACAACAACAAAAAGACAAAAAACAAAGGCTCTCATAATGGAGGAATGGGTGTGTGTGTCTTAAAGGCCGATAGGATCTATTCTGGCAAGACCCAGATAGAAAGCCCACTTCTACCCCTTAAATTCAAAATTCCTGAGTCAAGATATACATTCCTGTGTCTCTACCTCCACCTTGTGGTTAATTAAGAAATCACCCATTCCAGAATCTCTTGGTGAATTAGGTAAAGTAGCCATCAGGATCTTTATTAACACTTGCCAACAGTTCTTAGACACAAACGTTGAGCCAGGCTCTGTCATAAGTGCTCGGCAAGAATTAGGACATGTGGGGCGCCTGGGTGGCTCAGTGGGTTAAAGCCTCTGCCTGCGGCTCAGGTCATGATCCCAGGGTCCTGGGATCAAGCCCCGCATTGGGCTCTCTGCTCAGTGGAGAGCCTGCTTCCTCCTCTCTCTCTCTCTCTGCCTGCCTCTCTGCCTACTTGTGATCTCTGTCTGTCAAATAAATAAATAAAATCTTAAATAAAATAAAATAAAAGTGCTCAGGGAATTTTGGGGAAGTGAAACTTTGAAGAGCGTACAGATGATAGAATAGCGGCTCCCACAGTTGCCCATGTGTTAATCTCTGGAATCTGCTAATACGTTAGAATACATAGCAAAAGGGAATTAAGGTTGCAGAAGGTATTAAGGTTGCTTGCTAATCAACTGACCCTAATATAGGGTGATTATCTTGGATTATCTGGGTAGGTCCAACTTTAATCACAAGAGTTTTTACAAATGGAAGAGAAAGAGGAAGATGTGATTATAGACAGAGGCACAAAGAGATGCACTGTTGCTTGCTTTGAAGATGGAGAAAGGAGGACATGAGCCAAAGAACATGATCAGCGTCTATAAACTAGGCAGGTCAAGGAAATGGATTCTCTTGTAGAGTCTGTAGAAAGGAATGTAACCCTGTGGACCCCTTAATTTTACCCCACTGAGACCTTTGTTAGACTTCTGTTTTACAGAATTGCAAGCTAAAGTATTTGTGTGTAAGCCACTATATTTGTGATAACTGGTTACAGCAGCAATAGAAAATTAATACAATATCTATGACCATCGCTGTGTCCAGACTTGTTACCTGTTTCCTATGATGATGTTGAAAAAGCGCTGGACTTGGAATCTGAAGACCAAGCTTGGCATCCCAATTCTGCGATTAAATGGCTGTGTGACTTCTGGTAAATCACAGTTCTCTGAGCATGTTTATCTTGTGGCGGCACCTACCTCATTCATTATGTAGAACAAGACAATGGATTTGTAGGTGCTGCATAAACTGTAGAGCATTCTATACATGTGAGGAATTATTGTTTACAGTACCTGATACCCAGTGGGAATGCAAGTAGTATCAATTGTCAATTGAGATCAATTATCCTTTGAGAGTCTTAGAATGTGGAAATATGATGACAAAACCTGCTGGGTACCATAACCACAGAGTCATCAAATCACTGTGCTGTACACCTGACAATAATGTGATGTTGTGTATGAACTATACTGGAATAAAAAACAACAACAAGCAGAGATACGCTGTGTCCCCTGGGAAGAAAAAGATCATATATTGTGACCGCTCCTAAGCTGACTGTGACATAATTATGGAGACGATATACTCATGAGAGGATTTAACAAGAACCCCAAAATTATGTATGATAATAGGACAGGAGAGGTCACAAGGTTATATATGATTAAATGCCGAGGAGGTGATGCAAAAAATATGTACCCTGAATGCTGGTATGGAATGGATGATGAGTGTGGGCTGGAAGAGTCAAAGAAGGCTTCCAGGAGGAGGTAGATTTCTATCAGGATCTTGGAGGGTGTGGTTAGATGGAGAATAATTGCTATTATTAAGCCCATAAAGTAATGGTTTTCTACCTACAATTCAAGGAATCACATTTTCCATTTAAGACATTGTCAGTCAGTTCCAATGTTTGGAACATTGGACCCCCCCTTGCTAATATTCTTTTCCTATTTATTTTAAAAGATTCCTATTTATTTTAAAAGATATTTATTTATTCCTATTTATTTTATTTATTTTTTATTCCTATTTATTTTAAAAGATTTCAAACTTACAGGAAGTTTACAAGAACAGTACAAAAAGGATATTTTAATTTCTAAACCTTTGAGAGTAGGTTGTCCATATGATTTTTCATCATTCACAAATTGTAAAAATCAGGCCATTAGCATTGATGCATTACTCTCATCTAGTCCACAGACTCCACTCAAGTTTAGCCAACTGTTCCCAATAATGGCCTTTAAAGTGATGCATTTATCACCTTTTGTGAGTCTTTAATCAAAACACTTCCGTAGCCTTTCTTTTATTTTCATGACCTTGCTACTTTTAAAGATTATAGGTGAATATTTTATAGAATGTTTCTCAGTTTGGGTTAGTCTGATGTTTCCTCTTCACTAGATTCAGATTATGCATTTTTAACAAGAATAGCACAGAAGTGATGTGGCTTTTTCCTCATTGCATGTCATCAGGTGGTAACAATTTCAATTTTCCTATTACTGATGTTAGCTCTTCACAGATTAAGTGGTATTTGCCTGTTTTGTTCCATAGTAAAGTTGTTCTTTTACCCTTCTTAATTGATAAGTATTTTGTAGGGAAGTATTTTGAGGCTATATAAATACCTATTCCTCATCAAATTTTCACCAAGTGGCTTGGCATACACGGATGTTTCTTGGCTTAATTATTATAACTACAATGGTTGCCAAATGGTGAACTTCTAATTCCATCATCTCTTCTACATTCATGTTGACATTCCACTTCAACAAAAAGCTTTCCTTATTTATATCAGTTTAGATGCGTGGATTCCAATTTAATACAACGGGTTATAACATGTTGCTGTTGTTATTTATTTTGATTCCCAAATTGTCCCATTCTGGTTGTATGGGGGTCTCTTCAGGCTCTCCTCTGTGTCCTTTTGACATGGTCTCATCATTCTTTGAATACTTCCTTACTTTTGGCATATAAGATGTTCATCTTGTACCTTCCCTTCCCTAGCCTTGGAATCAGCTATTTCTCTAAGAAGCAGTTCCTTTTAGAGGAAAATGGCCTTTCAGTGAAGAACAGAATTTGGAAACCAAGATGGAGATACTAGGTATGCTTATTGTTGTTAGGGTGTTACTGCTCCCAGGCCCTGTCAATCGAGCATTGCTTGAGAATATATGTATGTATATACATGTTCACATATGCATATACACTTATCTGGATTTATTTCTATATCTATGTATTGAAAATTTTGAGTTCATACTGATACCTACAATTCCAATCCAATACCACAAAGTTCACTCTAATTTCTTTTTTGTTTTTGTTTTTGTTTGCTTTCATTTTTATTTAAATTCAGTTAACATGTAATGTATTATTGGTTTCAGAGGTAGAGGTCAGTGATTCATAGTCTTGTATAATACCCAGTGCTCCTTACATCCCTTGCCCTCCTCAATGTCCTTCATTCAGTTACCCCATCCCCCCACCTCTCTCCCCTCTAGCAGCCCTCAGTTTGTTTCCTATGATTAAGAGTCTCTTAGGGTTTGTCTCCCTCTCTGATTTCATCTTGTTTTATTTTTTTCCTCTCTTCCCCTATGCTCCTCTGTTTTGTTTCTTAAATTCCACATATCAATGAGATCATATGATCATTATCTTTCTCTGATTGGCTTATTTCGCTTAGCATGACACCCCCTAGTTCCACCCACATCATTGCAAATGGTAAGATTTCAATTTTTTGATGGCTGAGTAGTATTCCATTGTATCTATATACCACTTCTCTTTTTTTTAAGATTTTATTTATTTATTTATTTATTTGTCAGAGAGAGAGAGAGCGAGAGAGCGCCCTAGCAGGCAGAGAGGCAGGCAGAGGTGGAGAGAGAAGCAGTCTCCCTGCCGAGCAAGGAGCCCGATGCGGGACTTGATCCCAGGACCCCGGGATTGTGACCTGAGCCGAAGGCAGCGGCTTAACCGACTGAACCACCCAGGCGTCCCAACCACATCTTCTTTATCCATTCATCTGTCAATGGACATCTGGGCTCTTTCCATAGTTTGGCTATTGTGGACATTGTTGCTATAAACATTGGGGAGGAGGTGCCCCTTCAGGTCACTACATTTGTATCTTTGGGGCAAATATCCAGTGAGTTCACTCTAATTTCTTCTTTGCCATATTTATAACTCCCTATTCCCATCTCCCTTCAGTAAGAAGCCTGACTCCCATTATCCTCAACATATTTATTTACTTGATAAATCACCCCTGTATGTAACCAATTGCCATTGCCACAGCTGCCATCATCCCTCACCCTCTTCACTCTGCTTGGACTCTGATATCCTGTACCATCCAACCACATATTCACCCTTCTCATATTGCTCATGCTCCAACACCTCTCATCAGGCTGCTCTTCCACACCCTGGGCACAGGACCACGTTTGCTTAGCCCCACCTATGCAAATGACTTTTAGATATAATGACTCAGAAAGGAAGGCAGGCAGGCTGATGAAGAGCCAGATGCTTTTCTTAATGATACTTATGAACTGTCCTTTTGGGATATGTAAGTTACGACATTTGTTATTTTCTTATTTTGCATATTGCATTTAAAAACTGGACTGGGTGTTAAGCACAACAAGGAATATCAATGACCAAATTAATGAATGAGAAGGCATCACGTAAGGCATAAAAAAATAAAATTTTTGGAATTTTGATAATACTACTTTCCTGTTGTGTGATTTTGTGCAAGTTATTTAACCTCTCTGAACCTCAGTTTCTTCATCTATAAACTGGTGAATAACAGACTTAGGTTGTTATGAGGAGTTATGTAAGATTAATGTAAATAAAATGTTTGGCCCAAACTATTGCTAATCAGGAAATGAAAACTACTAAATGGGCTTGGCTTCAAGATGTATGAAATTTAAACAAACTAAAAAAGCAGATATCTTATTTACTGATTCCCACAGAAGCAGGACCCATTACTCTCTATCCTTTCATTCCCAGCATTCACTTTGTATTATATTTCAAAAAGAAGGTGGACTTTTTAAAGATTTTTATTTATTTACTTGAGTGAGAGAGAAAGAGAGAGAGAGAGAATGCACATGCATGCACGGAGAGGCCAAGGAGGAGGGAGAGGGAAAAGAAGACTCCTTGCTTAGCACAGAGCCCCACACAGGGCTTGATCTCAGGATGCTGAAATCGTGACCAGAGCCCAAATCAAGAGACCGACGCTAAACTGACTGAGCCATTCAAGTGCCCTGGAAGGTGGAGGCTTTTAAATTTCTACCCCATCTTTGTTTTTCTTTTCTTTTTCTTTTCTTTCAACAAAGATCTTCTTCAACAAAAATCTTTGTTGCTTTTGTACCTATCTGTGCCTCTTTCCCTCCATGCCCAATGATAAAGATGTCTGTTTCTAATTTAAGGCTAATCCTTCTTTTCTTCCTCCCTTGGGACCTTGTAACTTCAATGGTCCCCTCTTTTTCCTGCATCATCATTCATTAATTCAACAAATATTTATTGAGTACTCACTATATGCCTGGCACTAGTTTTGATGCTGGGGACATGGTGGGGACAAGATAGACAAAGTACCAACTCTCCAATGGACCTTATAAAATAGAGGGGATATATAGACAAAAATAGCATACTTTCAGTTAATGAGTGCTATTTTAGATAGAATGATAAGAGAAGGTTCTTTTAAGAGGTGACATTTGAAATGACATATGACTGGTGAAGAGGAGCCATGATGCAAAATGTAAAGGAATAGTCCAGGCATAGGAACAGATGTAACGGCCCTAAGACAAGAACTACCCTAGTGTGTTGAAAGACAATAAGAAAACCAGTGTGGGGTGCCTGGGTGATTCAGTCAGTTAAGCGTCCAACTCTTGATTTTGGCTCGGTGGTGATATCAGGGTTCTCCAGATGGTGAGATCAAGCCATGCCTGGGCCTCCAGGCTGGACACAGAGCCTGTTTGGGATTCTCTCTCTCTTTGTCCGCTCCCTCCTCCACCCCTGCAAGCAAGCATGTGCTTGCTTAAAAAGCTCTGTTGCTTAAAAAAAAAAGAAAAGAAAACCAAAAAAACAAAACAAAACAGTGTGAATGGAGCAAAGGCATACAGGTAGATGAGATTGCAAACGTAGAGGAAGGTTAGAAATCATAAGTGAGCCTTATTGGCTATGGTAAGCAACTAGATTTTATTCAAAGTGCAAAGAGAAGCCATCAGTAGGTTTTTAAAAAGGGAAATAATATGTTCTGACTTACATATTTTATTAATTTATTCATGATTTATTTATTTATTTGAGAGAGTGAGAACGCAAGCAGGGGGAGGGGCAGAGGGAGCAGGAGAGAGAGAATCTCAAGCAGACTCTGTGCCCATGACCCCAAGATCATGACCTGAGCTGAAACAAGGAGTCAGATATTCAACCAACTGAGCCACCCAGGTGCCCATTTATTTTATTTTTATTACTTTTTTAGGGGGAGTGAGGCAGAGAGAGAGAGAATCTTAAGCAGGCCCCAGGCCCAGTGTAGAGCCCTTGGGTCAATCTTGTGACCTGAGCTGAAATCAAGGGTCAAATCTTAGCCAAACCACCCAGGTGCACCTGATTTATTTATTTTATTTTATTATTATTATTTTTAAAGATTTTATTTATTTATTTGACAGAGAGAGAGGGAACACAAGCAGGGGGAAGTGGGAGAGGGAGAAGCAGGTTCCCCACTGAGAAGGGAACCCGATGTGGGGCTTGATCCCAGGACCCTGGGATCATGACCTGAGCTGAAGACAGACGCTTGATGGACTGAGCCACCCAATAGCCCCATGATTTATTTATTTTAAATATCATTTTATGCCTTCACAGTCTAAAGGTACCTTTAGATCAGAGAGTAAAGCACTTAGCTGGATTTGTGATAGAATAACTTTTCATTTGACAAAGATTTTTTTAGAGTTGCTCCTAATTTCTTTTGAAGTTTGAATACCAAATTCTCTCTAGCACTATATTAATAGTGCAGAAAAAAACAATTTTTTAAAAGATTTTATTTATTTATTTGACAGACAGAGATCACAACTAGGCAGAGAGGCAGGCACAGAGAGAGAGAGAGAGAGAGAGAGAGAGGAGGGAAGCTCCCCGCTGAGCAGAGAGCCTGATGCGGGGCTCGATCCCAGGACACTGAGATCATGACCTGAGCAGAAGGCAGAGGCTTTAACCCACTGAGCCACCTAGGCGCCCCAGAAAAAAACAATTTTTATGATCACACAATTCCTTGGAATGTTGTACACACATTTGGTGTGTTATACATAGGTTATATGTATTTAATTTTTATGATTTCTGACATGTCTTCAGAAAAATAGGAGAGAAGGGTCACCAAACCTAACGGTGTTGGTGGGGGGGATGGAATCCTTGAGGTAAAAATAGGAAGGGAAGGGTGGCTGAAGATAGAAGAAAGCATTTAAACACTCTGAGAGGACCTGGGTAAATGAGGCTAAAAATCATAATATGTGATCTTCCACTTCTTTCTTTCTTTTCTTTTTAAGAGCTTATTTTTAAGTATCTCTGTACCCAATATGGGGCTTGAACTCACAAGCCTGAGATCAAGAGTTACATGTTCCACCAACTGAGCCACCTAGGTGCTCCTGTGGATCTCAAGATTTTTAACTTTCTAATGTCTCAATTTCCTATAAAATGGCAATAGCTTAATTTATTTGTTTTCTCTGAGGAATATTCATAACAATAATTATGAATATTCAAAAGAAGACTGACAAAGTTCTAAACTACAGTTGTCCCTTACACAGTATGGTTTGAACTGTATACAATAACTTCCATGCAGATTTTAAAAATAAATACAGTATACTGTAAATATATTTTCTTTTATGATTTTCCTAATAACTATTTTCTCTAGCTTTATTGTAAGAATATAGTTTATAACATATAACATACAAAATATGTGTTAATTGACTGTTTTTGTTATTGGTGAGCCTTCTAGTCAATAACAGTAGGCTATCAGTTGTATGCAAATTTTTGTTTGCATGGGAGGTCAGTGTCCCTAAGTTTTGCATTGTTCAACTGTATTTTATTTTATTTTATTATTATTTATTAAATGTATTTTATTTTATTTTACTTTATTTTATTTTTTTGAGACAGAGAGAGCAGGGGGAAGGGCAGAGGGAAAGAGAGAATCTTAAGCAGGCTTCATGCCCAGTGCAGAGCCCACCACAGGACTTGATCCTACAACCTTGAGATTATGACCTGAGCCAAAATCAAGAGTCAGACACTTAACCAAATGAGCCACCCAGGCACTCCGGGTTAACTGTATTTTAAATGGGAAAACAATACTTCCGATTTGGAAGTCCTGGCTGTGCCACAGATTGCTTATGATCTTCACTTGTCTGGGTAGGTATTTCTCTATCTGAAGAGGCCAGATTAAAGTGTTTCTGTGATCCTTTGCTAGTTCTCATATTTTATACATTTAATCTGACACTCTGACATTTGCTGTAGGGTCAGAATTGTATTAGGCTAACCATCAAAGAGGTATTTTTCCTGGAATATTACATTCTTCTGGTTTTCCTCTTACCATTCTGGTAGCTCCTTCTCAGTGTCTTTTGGGAGCTCATTTTCTAAAAGCTCCTCAAAGTTTGGTCATTCAGCCCTTTTCCCTTTTTGTTTTACAGCCTCAATGTAAGTGATCTCAATATGCTTTTGTTACCACCTATAAACTGATAAATTCCAAATTGGCATCTCCAATTAAAGTCTCTCTTCTGATCTCCACCCTAAGCTTTCTTTTGCATGGCACACAAATGACTCAAACTTAACTTTCCAAAACCAAGCTTATGCTTTTCTCCTCTAAAACCTGTCCCCGTTTCAGAATTTATTTACTGAGATAGGTCACTATGATCTACCTTGGGCTCTCTAAACAACAGAAATTGTTTTAGGAGTTTTTAGGAGTTTTAGGCAAGGCATTACTAGGGCTTTTGCTTGAATATAAGGTAGACAACACAAAGGGAAGAATCCTCAGTTTGACTCCAGGAGGAGAGGTCAGGGAGAGTTATTTTAAAGAAATTTAGGTGGGGAAAGGGTGATGTCTAAGCATGTAGAGGCTGGGATTTATTAGCACCTGTATACTTAAGGTCATGCTTCTTCATGTGTTCCATGTCTAACTGGCATATTAAATTTCCACCCCCCAGGAGAATTTTTAGTGTTATAATGAGGGAAAAAGTTGGTGAAATTTCAGCACTGGGGGCCATTTTGGCAGACTGGTTTAGTCCAGTCTACACCAGTTTTCGTAGTAAGCATCCTCATCTTGGTAATATCTTCCTTCGGCATTCCTGCAAGATATGCTACTGAAGAGGCATAGAGATTTAGCCCCTCCCTCCCTCCTTATGGAGGAAGCCAAAGAACACTGGATTTTGCAGTCAAGGTGGGGGGGACCTGAGTCCACTCCCTGCTCTGTCTCATACTCATCCAGAAAATAAGACACCATGGAGTTATATTTGACACTTCTCTCTTCATCTTCCACATTAAATCAATTACTATACCCAACCAGTCAATTCCGCCTCCTAAATATGTGACATTTCTGTATACATCTCTCCATATCCACTATCACTCCTCAAATCCAAATTATCATTCTCTAGTGCCTATGTTACAGGATTTCTTTTCTTTCAGTGTTCACGGTTCTTGGTCACACTGCTTCAAAGAATGAAGAGGCAGCCCAGAGGAGGAGTGGTGGGTAGCAAAGCAGTTTATTGAGTGATAGTACATCCCAAAAAGGAGGGGATCCGAGAGGGGTGCTACTGTAGTTTCTAAGTCTAGGGTTTTTATGGGCTTGTTGCTGGCTGTTTTAATCTGATTAACCCTCCATGTGCCTGTCACCCAATCAGGCTTTTATCATCTATCAATCACCTGGGAGAGGGTGGAGGGTTCCTTCCAGTGTGGTGTAAAATCTTTTTAAGGGTGGTTTCCTCTTGGGGCAGGGGCCCCTTGTTGCTGCCTGCCTTTCTTCTGACTATCCTATATTTAATACTCTCCTGATTTCTCTCTTCTTTCTTTTAGTCCCGCCCTCGCCTCCACCAACTAAAATCCTTTTCATACATCAACCAGAGTGATCTGCTTGGAAAACACTTGTGATCCTGTCTTCCTGTTTCATTTGTTCAACCATTATTTAGTGTGTATCTTTAGTTGTTTTTAAAAGTAATTTCTACATCCAATTTGGGGTCAGACTCCTGACCCCCGAGATCAAGAGTCGCATGATCTACTGATTGAGCCAATCAGGCACCCCAGTGAGTATCTTTAATGTGCCAGACACTATTCTAGAAGCTAGAAATCCAGTGATACACAAAATAGACAAGGCAATTACTTCTTTTTACTCTTATGAAGGTTATATATGATCTTGGCCACTGACTCACTTCTTCTTTACTCCCAGATTACTACAGTTTAGCCATGCTGACTTGCTTTCTCAGAGCTTTTGAACAAGTTTATTCCTATAAATTATACACGAATTCCAATACACTTTTCAAATTTAAGTTTATTTTTTTGTTTTAAAGATTTTATTTGTCAGAGAGAGGGAGAGCGAGCAAGTGAACGCACAAGCAGGGGGAGAGGCAAGCAGAGGAAGAAGCTGAGAAAGGAGCTCAATGCAGGACTTGATTCCAGGACCCTGGGACCATGACCTGAGCCAAAGGCAGTTGCTTAACTGACTGAGCCACCCAGGTGTCACCAAATTTAGGTTTAAATGTCTATTGTTTAAAGAAACTCTCTGACTAGACTAGGTCCCTCTGTATTTTTTCCTCTTAGACCTTTTCACAATGATAAATTTAAGTTTGTGCCTTGTTTAATGTCTTTCCTATTGGTTCTCTTGTAATTCCCAGTATCTTGTATTCCCAGTACCTGGCACATATTAGGAGCTCAACTTGTTGGTTGAATGAATAAATGCATGTCCTGCTACATAGAGTGTTACCATATCTTTACAGTCAGGTGAACTGTAACATTCAGAGGCCTCTTCTTAAAGGGAAAAACTAACAGGTCACACTTTAGATGCAGCCTCTCTTTGTTTGCCTTATAAAATTCTAATGACTGGCTGAACCCACAGATTCCTTCCTTAGAATATTATTGCTTTGGTAAGTAAAAACAAACAAAACACTCTCAAAATAGACATGTCACTTCAGGTATTTATTCAACAACTAACATTACTGAGTGCTTTACATTGTACTGACTTGGAAACTACACTAGGAACTGGATATATAAAAAAAAAACATTTCCTTGAAGGAGGGCAGTCCCAAGTTTTTACCTTAAAAACTGACAAATTCCTGAAAAGATGTATGAAAATAAACTGGGCTATTTGGACAATATTTTTCAATTAATTTATCTCATGTGCTGCCCTAGTTCAGATTTTCATCAACTGTCGGAATCAATACACTTAGCCTTCCCAACTCTTTATTCGTTTATTTATGAATTATTTGTCGTCATAGCATTCATTTTTAAAAAAATATATCGATTTTATTGTCTGTTTATCCTTAGAATGCAAGCCCCAGGGGTGCCTGGCTTGCTTAGCATGCGGTGCACGCCTATCTTGATCTCGGAGTCTGAGTTGGAGCCCCACACTGGGGGTAGGAAAAAAAAACAACAACAACAAGTCCCATAAAGACAAGGATTTTTGTTTGATTGCATTCCCTGTGTCTGGAGCTCCGGAAGTCTAGAAAAATTTAAATACCTTTAACAGCCATCAATACCTCTTTCTGCTTGACTTCCTCCATTCATTTATATATATTCTTTCCCTTTATGTGTGAGGATCTTTTGCTTCACGGTGTTAGTATATTTTTTATCTTATTAACATGTCGGTTGCTTATATTTTTCAAGTATGTCTGTCTCAGTCACATTGTAAATGATGGCCCACCAAAGACCATTAGAGGCAGGAAAAACTTTAGAAAAAGGTACTTGAGGGCAGCAGACAGACACGCTGTAAACTCTAGGCTGTGGAGGAGCTAATGTTCTCGCATGGAAGAATGAGCACATATACACTAGTCTTTCAAGCACTTTCTTTGGCTCTGAGCGGGAACAGCACCAACGTTTTCCAAGGGAGAAGGCGGAGAACCACAACCACTATCTCGGGCATGCAGGCTCAGCTTCACTCCCTCGCCGCTTCCATCCGGCCGCGAAAAACACTTCCGGCGTTCCGCTTTTTACGTGCTGAGTCATGGCTGAAGGCTACGCCCCAGGTGTGAAGGTAGAATACAACAAAATATATAATTGAGGGGGGGGGACTTAGAAATTCATTTTCTCCACTCGGTTCCCAGTTTTCTCATCAGGGGAATATTTTTTTTTAAGAGCAGCGGAGCATTATTCAGCGGACCCCTCACACCAACACCACTTGTACGTCATAAACGCCGCGCAAGCGCTTTTCTTCCCGTCGTCCTCCGCGCCACTGTCTCCGCCTCTTCTTCCTCGCCCCGCCCATCCTAGGTTTCCAGGTACTCCGAGAATCCGGCCCGGTCGCTTTGGTTCCTTTTATTCCCTGTTCCCATTGGTGGTTTGCATGAGCGTGACCTCTCTTCTTGCCTCCTGAATGGCTAGAATCAGCAGCGTCATCGGCGGCCGGGAGGGCGGGGGGATGAGGGAAGCTGGCGTGAGGCACACCGGGTTGGGGGAGGGGTTCAGGCCTGTCCTCCCCAGCGGCTGCGGCAGCACCAGCGCCGGCCGCTGCCGCCTCTGGAACGCGGAGGAGGAGGAGCGGCTGGAGGAGTAGGAGGAGGAGGTTGTCCCTGGCGAGCGGGATGCTCATGGCTCCGGCTTGGTGGTGAATGCTGAGGAGAGTCACGGTTGCTGCAGTCTGTGCCACCGGGAGGAAGTTGTGGTGTGAGGCCGGGCGGGAGCTCGCGGCGCTGTGGAGAATCCAAGCGCGGGGTCGGTGTGAAGACTCGGCTGCTGCCGGACCCTTTGCCATTCTGACCATGCCTGGAAGGAACAAGGCGAAGTCTAGCTGCAGCTGTCCTGACCTGCAGCCCAACGGACAGGATTTGGGCGAGAGCGGCCGGGTTGCCCGTCTAGGAGCTGATGAATCTGAGGAGGAGGGACGGAGGGGACCTATTAATAATGCCGGAGACCCTGAGATCGTCAAGTCTCCCAGCGACCCCAAGCAATACCGGTGAGGGAGGAGGCTTGGACCGGGGAGGAGAGCCGGGGTGCGGGCCTCTCTGTTGCTGACGCCGTCACTTCTTGTCTCTGTTTCCCGAAGGAGCAACAGGGGCACACTTCCCATCCCAAGTGCTTCTTGGGTGGAGGTGGCAAGGGCAATTAGGGGCTTCCATGTGGTTTCAGCTGGACAAGTGCAAAATCTTGGGTTCTACGAGGAATCAGGATGTCAGAATGGAAAGGGCTGTTCGAGTAATTTTGACATTCACCAAAGCAAGAATGGATGGTTCTCTGAGGAAGGCAAGCTTCATGGTGAGGGAGTCTTGGTATTATGAGGAAAGGTTGAAGGAGTTGGCAATTTTAATTCTGGAGAGGATATTTAAGGGGCATATTATCACTATCCAGAAATATTTTAGGTGCCCATGGCTGAAAGTGGGGTAAAACTAATGGGTGGAAGTTGCTAGAGGATGGTATGGCCTCAGTAAAAGAACTTAGGCATCGTAGTTGGCCCAAGACGAAGTGGCTTGTTTCCATGGGTGGTTCTTCATTTACTAGAATGGGGGATCTCTTCTTGTTAGAGAGGACTTGGCTCTCAGTTGGGTGAGTCATAGAAGACTTGGAAGGTTTCCTCTAATCCTGAAATTGCCTACTTTTATGCTGGAATCCTCTGAACATCTTTAAATTGGTGGCTCAATTCCCCACCTGAATATTTCTTTCAGAGATAGCTTATTTCATAGAATGTTGTGACTGTGATGTAAAGAGAGATCATATTGTCCAACAGCTTCATTTTCCAGGTTGAAGAAATAGATCCAGAGAGTTGGCTTCTTAGAATTACACAGCTGAGTAGCAGCTGATATTAAAACTCTATTGATTTGGCACCAAACCCAGTGCACCATTTACTGATTTTTATAATGTTCTTACTCATATTGGGTTGGAAGATGAAGGATTCTAGATCCCAATTTCTTAAAAGCCTCTATAGTGTTAGAGCAGGAAAGAACCTTGGAGGTAATCCTTTCTACTCTGCATTACTCCATTTGACAAATGTCTGAAACTGAGGTCTAGAAAGAAGTGATTTAGCCCTAAGTTTAAGACTGGACTAATTTCTCCTTTCATGCCCAGGCCTAGAGATTAACAGTATACAACTCTGTACTATTTTTTGCAGGCTGTAGGGTCAAGAGATATTTGTGGTGGGCTAAATTTTTTCTTTTTCTTGTCAAAGATGAGGATGGTTGCATTAGTAATATGTGAATGAGCAAATTGAAAGCTTGATGAAAGGTGCTTACTTTCCAGCTAAAATGTTGAGTAACAGCTTCAGTTTTTTCTGCCTATATAAAATTACACATAACAGCTCATGTTTATAGAATATACACTATGTGTCAAATACTGTTCTAACTGCTTTAGATATTTCATTTAATGACCTCATTTTGGTAAATTTATTTGACAAATGCTTAAGTTCTCCTGTGTGTCAGGTGTTGTACAATCTTAAATCTTTTCTAAAACTTGACTGAGTATAACTTATTCTCAGTGCTGGGCATACAAAATGAGTAAGACAGTCCCTGCCTTCAGGGAGCTTCCAATCTCCAAGAGTGGCACACACGTTTAAAAAAAAAAAAAAAAAAGGTGGGACGCCTGGGTGGCTCAGTTGGTTAAGCAGCTGCCTTCGGGTCGGGTCATGATCCCAGCGTCCTGGGATCGAGTCCCATATCGGGTTCCTTGCTCAGCAGAGAGCCTGCTTCTCCCTCTGCCTCTACCTGCCACTCTGTCTGCTTGTGCTTGCTCGCTCTCTCTCTCTCCCTCTCTCTCTGACAAATAAATAAATTTAAAAAAAAAAGTAAAATTAGGACACTAACATTTTATAGAAACCATAATGGAAGTATATGCTAGATATATTGGGGAGTAATATAAGGAGTTACAGACTACCTTTAGGGGGAAAATTAAGAAAGACTTAAAAGAAGAGGTAATACTTCAGGGGTATTCTTTGAATATATTGTTGCATTTCTATTTTGATGTGGTCTTTTATCAAATCATTGTTCTTAGTGTCTCAGTTCTTATTTTAAAGTGAATGGGGTTGGTTAGAACAACAGTGTTTTCCAGCAACTTTTTCCTTTCAAAAAGCAGGTCCGTTTCTATCTATCTTACATACTGCAAGTTTCAGTTAGACTTAAAAGAAAAGTTTTGTTCTTTTTTTTTTTTTTTTTTTAAAGTAGGCCCCACGCCCAGCATGGAGCCCAATGCAGAGCTTGAACTCATAACTGTGAGATCAAGACCTGAGTTGAGATCATGAATTGGACCCTTAACCGACTGAGCCACCCCAAGATTCTGTGACTGTAGAATAAAGTTGGAAAACCTCCATACTAGACAATCTTTAAAGACTTACCTAAGCTAAAGTGAAATTCTGTGAGTTTTTGTAGTCAGAAACAGACGTGAGGCATTTATAGCCCAGAGAGCTGAATTATCCTTCCAGGACCCTCTCAGATGTTATCTCTGTGAAGTTTTTACATGTAGAACCAATTCCTCCTTTCACTGTATTTCAGTAGGATTTTGTACATGGTCTATTACAGTACATATCCATCATATTATGATTATGTGTCTTTTGAGTGTGTGACTAAGCCCCAGAGGCAGACCTGAGTAAAGGAATATTATGGGGAAATAAAGACTGGAAAGATTTGCATACCAGTCTGCATTTATTAAGTAATAGCCTGTGGAATTTTACTTATGTATATGTGTAATTTGTATTCAGCTTATTTGAAATGTTAAACGTACCTGCAGGACATCCATTCTGTTTTTTAGGGATCTGTATAAGTGGTAAATTTTGATTTCCTTCTCATCTGCAGGAGTTAAGGGACTTCAGGTTGGAAGCTACTGTTCAAATCATTATTGGTATAAAGTGGAAACTAGAAGGACAGAATTATTTACTTCAGTCTAAATAGTAAATTATTTTAATAATGAAGAGCAGTTAGGAAGTTTGGACTGACTTAAATGAGTATAAAACACTGGGGCACCTGGCTGGCTCAGTCTGTGAAGCTTGTGACTCTTAATCTTGGGATTGTGAGTTCGCACCCCATGTTGGGTATAGAGATTGTTTAAAAATAAAAATCTTATATTTTTTAAGCTTTTATTTATTTGTAAGAGAGAGGGGCACCTGGGTGGCTCAGTGGGTTAAAGCCTCTGCCTTCGGCTCAGGTCATGATCCCAAGGTCCTGGGATCGAGCCCCGCATCGGGCTCTCTGCTTAGCAGGGAGCCTGCTTCCCTTTCTCTCTCTCTGCCTGCCTCTCTGCCTACTTGTGATCTCTGTCTGTCAAATAAATAAATTAAAAAAAAAAAAAAAAGATTCTTTATTTGTCAGAGAGAGAGGGGGGAGCACGGGGGAGTAGCAGGCTCCCCACTGAGCAAGGAGCCTGACAAGAGAAACCTGATCCCAGATCCCTGGGATCCTGACCTGAGCTGAAGGCAGATGCTTAACTGAGCCACCCAGGCTTCCCCAAAATAAAATCTTAAGAGTATAAAACATTTTCCATGTTTAACCAGTTTGTAAAAAGTCCTGTGTTTTTCTGTGGGTAAGGGGAGAAGAACAATATGAAAAGTCTTAAAAGCTTCTGAAGGGCAAGCTCTTTTATTTTAAATTTTGTTCAGACTGTTACAAGTGAGAGGTTGGTTATCTTAATAAATTCTCAATACACCAAAGAAAATAATGAATGTGTACTGAATAAGGTACAGGTTATTTCTGAATGTTGTTTACTATTATATGCTGATGAAAAGAAGGATGCTCACAACCCAAGCGAACATATGCTGGCTTCCCAAAGTTAAGAGTGGGGTGACACACTTCTGAGCAGAAGCTTTAGGCAAATCTCAGAAATCAGAATATACATCAGATAACATTTTCTTTTGTATTGGATGGGAAGAACATGGGTTTATTTCTTGATCTTTTCAACTAAAACCGCCTGGAATAGTGATGCTTTTTGCTTTTTTTTCGTATATGAGACGGCAATTACAATACATCTTATTGGTAAGATTATAGAATCTGAGAGCTACAAAAGAAATCATGTACTTACATCTATATAAATTCTAGAAACTTGACACCATCCAACTCCTTGTTCTGATACCTGAACTTAAAACTTGATGTCGATTGTACCTTCTTAGTCTTGTAGAGACAAATTCCTTGTGAGATTTGAGCTCCGTTAACAAAGTAAGTGCATCTATGGTTGAAACACATTAAATCTTCTGAATACTAATATGACTTTAATAAATGTATCTTTGTTACCATTCCTTAGACTGATTTCTTCAGTGTGGGCTGATGGGCTGGTAAGAATAGGAAGAACATTCTTAACTAAAATGTTTCTTTTGGAAGTAATATTTAGCGTTAAAAAGATCTCTAGCCCATTAAAAAGAATTCTAGTTCATTTAGACTCCTGGTAGAGTTAGGGAACAGATACTGAAGCACAAATGCATTAAATTTAATAGGTGCTAGGATGTGTAAAGTATGGCATTGTTAGTCCTTTGTGTATCTAGTTTTCCATCATTAGTTATGTGACCTTTAATCTCTCTAAGGCTGAGGACCTTTAAGGACACAGAAGAGGAGCAACTCATAAATCATTGAAGTTGAAAAGGAACAATCAGGGAGCAGGAGAAAACGCTAGTGTCCTCTCCCCATCCTTTTTTTAAAAGTGAGGAGCCATTGGAGGAAGAATGCTTTAAGTATTACATTATTAGATTATTCTGACAAGTCAGGTAATGTAAGAACTGAAAACAGTCTTGTGGAGACCCAAGAAATTATTTGGCCCTGATGAAAGCAGTTTCAAAGGAATGGTAGGGAGGCAGAAGCTAGATTGCAGTGAGTTACAAAATGAGAAATTTTAGATAGATATTTCTGGAGAAGTTTGGTTTTAAAGGGGAGGGGCTGAGGAGGTTTTAGGATGAAGTATTTTTATGTGGGATCAAGGGAGACAGAAGAGACATGAGCACGTTTATTGCCTAGGAAAAAAGGAATCAGTAGAGAAAGGTTGAAGATACAGAAGACAATAGAGGGAACAAGATCCTTGTGAGGTGGAAGGGTCAAGAGTATTTATGAGGTGATTTGTTTTAGAGAAATAGAAAATCTCTATTGAAAATGGAGAAAGGTGTAATGAAGAGTATGGATGTAGGCAGTTCGGTGTTGAAAGCATTGGTTTATAGACTTTTTTCCCCCTGCAAAGTAGGCACTGGAGTTTACTTAAGTGGTTTTTTAAGAAGTTGTGGGCGAAGTGGTAGGAAACAGAGGAAGCCTTTAGTGGTAAAGATTGAAATAGCTAATGTAGAGAATAGGTGAAGTGTATTTGGGAAATAACTAAGAGAAGCTGTGGGTTCTTGATAATGAAAATGACATAAGTAAACCAGTGTTTTAGATTAATCTAAAGATAGTTTAGATCCATAGGATGAGGCAAGTCTGGTGTAAGAGGTAGTTTTAGGGGTGCTTGGGTGGCTCAGTTGGTTAAGCGTCTGCCTTTGGCTCAGGTCACCATCCCAGGGTCTTGGGATCAAGTCCCACATTGGGCTCTCTGCTTAGTGGGGAGCCTGCTTCTCTCTCTGCCTCTGCCTACTACTCCCCTTGCTTATGTTCTCTCTCTGCCAAATAACTTAAGATCTTAAAAAGGTAATTACAATTGTGTATTGAATGGTGTGCACTGATATATACTACTTTTTCTCTAATTGACATATTCCTTTTTTACTTTTTTTCTTTCCCCATATTAACTCAGTTTAGCTAGGCTAACAACCCATGAGACCATGCCTTCTTGTTCACTTAGTGTCCAGCACATAGTAGGTTCTCAAATAATATTTGTAGAATGTATAATTGCATGAGTGGTCATATGCTAGGTGTTTTCATGGAACTCTTGGAGATATTCTGCCAGAAATTTTTTATTTTTATTATTTATTTATTTATTTATTTATTTTTAAGATTTTATTGATTTATTTGAGAGAGAAAGTGAGAGCACGCAAGTTGCGGGGAGAAGCAGAGGAAGAGGGAGAAGCCAACTTCCTTCTGAGCAGGGAGCTGAGCTGGCCTCAGGGCTGGTTACCAGGACCCCAGGATCATGACCTGAGCCAAAGGCAGATGCCCAACTGAATGAACCACCCAGGCACCCCAGAATTTATTTATTTATTTAAAGATTGTATTTATTCATATGACAGAGAGCACAAGCAGGGGGAGCAGCAGGCAGAGGGAGAGGCAGGTTTATTGCTGAGTAGGGACCCCGATGTGGGGCTTGGCCCCAGGACCCTGGGATCATGACCTGAGCTGAAGATAGATGCTTAGCCGACTGAACCACCCAGGCGCCCTCCAGAAATTTTTTAGATTAAATTTTTAGATTAAAACAAAATTGAGGGACGCCTGGGTGGCTCAGTTGGTTGGACGACTGCCTTCGGCTCAGGTCATGATCCCGGAGACCCGGGATCGAGTCCCGCATCGGGCTCCCAGCTCCACGGGGAGTCTGCTTCTCCCTCTGACCTTCTCCTCGCTCATGCTCTTACTGCCTCTCTCTCAAATAAATAAATAAAATCTTAAAAAAAAAATAAAAAAAAAATAAAACAAAATTGATATTCAAGGAAAACAGTATGAATGGGTAGGTTACAGAAGAAAATATAAATTATACAAGTAGTAATGTGTACAGTAATAATTGTAGTGTATTTGATTCATGTAGATGCTTGTGGAGCTTGGCAGCTAGTTAGCAATCAAATGTTAGTTATCATTTTAGTATGTTCCCAATTATATTTGCAGCACTGTAATAGCAAAAAATCAGCAATTTTATTGTCCATTAGTTGGCTAAAGATTAGGTTATTATATAATTATAATGACAACAATATGTAGCATTAAAAAAGAGATGGTTTTATATATTAAAATGGAAAGATGTTCTGTGTTTTATTGTTGAATGAAAACAGCTGGTTGCTACCCAAAATACATTGTATAATTCCATTTTTAAAAGGAAAAAATAACACCTCCCATTATATGTTTACCTAAAATACAATTTTTTTATGTTTAGATATGTACGGAGATAGTTAGGAATGATATTAAGCTTATTTCTCTAGAGAAAGGTGAGAGGAATTTGACTTGTATTATTTACTTTTTTTTTTTTTTTTAAAGATTTTATTTATTTATTTGACAGAGATTACAAGTAGGCAAGAGAGGCAGTCAGGGAGAGAGAGGAGGACGCAGGCTCTCCGCGGAGCAGAGAGCCCGATGTGGGGCTCGATCCCAGGACCCTGGGATCATGACCTGAGCCGAAAGCAGAGGCTTTAACCCACTGAGCCACCCAGGCGCCCCGTATTATTTACTTTTTAATAATGAGAAAAGATCAGTCAGTAAATAAAAGTTATTATATGGTCATTGTAGGAAATTAAGATAGTGAAAAGAAAATTAAAATCCCTGTAATCATTCCATTCAGCGTTAACCATTTGTAACTATATTTTTATAACCTTTATTCCTATGCATTTATAATTTGTGTGTGTGTATATATGTATATATATATTTAATTGAAGTATACTTGACATATAAGTTTGAGGTGTACAACATAATGATTTGCAAACTATCTGTTGTCATATGCTCATCATGATAAATCACCACACAAAATTGTTACAGTATTATTGACTATATTCCCAATGGTGTACTTTTCTTCCCTGTGACTTACTTATTTTATAACTGGAAGTTTGTACTTCTTAATTTCCTTTACCTGTTTTACACGTCCCTCTACAATATCCCGTCTGGTGATCACTAGTTCTTTATGAGTCTATTTTTCTTTGTTGTTGTTTGTTTTGTTGTTCAGATTCCTTATGTAAGTGAAATCATATGGTATTTGCCTTTCTCTGACTTATTTCACTTAGTATACTCCTGTAGTTCCACCCATGTTTTCACAAATGGCAAGATTTCATTCTTTTTCATGACTGGGTTAATATTCCATGTGTATGTACACCACATCTTTATCCATTCATCTATCAGTGGGTACTTAGGTTCCTTCCATATCTTGGCTGTTGTAAGTAATAAAATTGCAGTAAATATAGGGGTGTGTATATCTTTTTGAATTAGTGTTTTCATTTTTCTTGGGTAAATACCCAGAAGTGGAATTGCTGGATCCTATGGTACTTGCATTTTTAGTTTTTGGGGAACCTCTATACTGTTTTCCGTAGTGATTGCACCAGTTTACACACTCACTAATAGTGCACAACAACTCCCTTTTCTCCACATCCTTGTCTCGTTACTTCTTGTCTTTAGCTATTCTGACTGGTGTGAGGTGGTTTCTCATTGGGTTTTGATTTGTGATTAGTAAGCATCTTCTCATGTTTCTATTGGTCATGTGTATGTTTTCTTTGGAAACATGTCTATTCAGGTCATCTGCCCATTTTTAATCAGATTATAGTTTGGTGTTGACTTGTATGAGTTCTATATTTTGAGTGTTAACCCCTTTTTCAATATATCATTTGCAAATACGTTCTCCCATTCAGGAGGTTGCCTTTTCATTTTGTTGATGGCTTCATTCTCTGCAAAAGCTTTTTAGTTTGATACAATCTCCATTTATTTTTGCTTTTGTTATCCCTTACCTGGGTAAACATATCCAGGAAAGTATTGCTAAGGTTGCTGTGCAAGAGATTACTGCTTGTGTTTTCTTTTGGGAGTTTTATGGTTTTAGGTCTTACATTTAGGTCTTTTTTTTTTTTTTTTAAGATTTTATTTATTTGACAGATGGAGCTCACAAGTAGGCAGAGAGGCAGGCAGAGAGGGAGAGAGGTGGAAGGAAGCAGGATCCCTGCTGAGCAGAGAGCCTGATGCGGGGCTCGATCTCAGGACCCTGGGATCATGACCTGAGCTGAAGGCAGAGGCTTTAACCCACTGAGCCACCCAGGTGCCCCTACATTTAGGTCTTTAATCCATTCTGAGTTTATTTTTGTGTATGGTGAAAGAAAGTGGTTCAGTTCCATTCTTTTGTATGTAGCTGTCCAGTTTTTCTACTACCATTTATTGAAGAGACTGTCTTTTCCTCATTGTATATTTTTGCCTGTATTGGTTTATTTCTGGGCTTTCAATTCTATTCCATTGATCTATATGTCTGTTTTGTGCCAGTACCATACTGTTTTGATATACATTTAAAAAAAATGGTCATGAACATTTTCTTGTATTTCTCAATATACTTTGTCTACCTAGTGGTCCATTGTGTAGGTATATGATAATACTATAATTTAATCATTACTATTTTAAAAGATTGTCAGATTTTCTTTACCTAAGAAGCCTGTTTATTCCCTACAGAGTCTTTTGGGAGTGAACCCAATCATAATGAATTTGGTAGGTATGTAGGGTAACCTCTGGTGATCTGGTCTGTTTCAAGGATATTCTCTAAATGGGAGACCTGGTAGGCAAGAAGATTGGTTTATTCTGGGACTTCCACTCTGACATAGACCTCATATTCATACTGTTTCCCAGAATGAAGTCAGTGCAACTCAAAGGAAGTTGAGTAGATTAAAGGCCCTTTATTATAGTTCTTTCTAGTATTGGGGTGGGGAGGTGGTGGCTGGAAGGGCTCAATTACATGGTTGGACCAGAATTTAACTGTTTTAAAAAGGTTTGGAAGTAGACTGTAGTTTGAAAAGTTAACTTTGTCCTTTGGAGAGGTGTTTATAGAGTATTTTTATTACTGAAACCAACAGTAATCTTGCTTCTCCTTGTTATCTCCTGATAACTGTATTTGTTGAGTTATTAGTAAATAACTGTATTTGTTGCTTACTATTTGTTGCTTATTATTACTAAATAGTAACTGTATTTGTTGCTTACTATGTACTAGGTCCTGTTCTAAGGAGTTTATGTAGATTACCTCATTTAATCTTTGCAGTAACCCTATTAGATAGTGCTCTTATTACATGATAGACTAAAATTCTGTTCTGTGAAAACACATTCTGAGCAGGTACAGACACTGATTAGTATAAATGGATTGTGTTCTCTCATTTGGTTCCTTCTAAGCAGACTTCTTACCAGGGCAGATAAGCTCCGAGCCTCTAAATTTTTGGTTTCTTCCTAGCTCTGTCTTCTGTTGTGCTGTTTTGTACTCTTTCTCTTGGCACACTGTACTCTTTGGTCATGTTTGCCTTGTGAGTTGAAGCATTACCTCCTTTGTGAGTCCTTGTATGTATGTATGTATGTATGTATGTAATTTCTGTGACCAAGAGTTGCATGCTGTCCTGACTGAGCCAGCCCAATGCCCCTTGTGAATCCTTTCTGACTCTTCCTTCAGTCCTACCCTCCCACATTTGAGTTATTTACTCCTTTATGTACCCCTGTAGCAATTTTTTCAAGCTCTTTTATATTTTTATAAGTTAAATTTATCTTTCCCCCTTATTCTGAAATTTTTGTCTCTTTGAATCTTACATGCCTTTTCTTCTGTTACTCATAAGTCACATGTCTTATACCTCTTTAAGACCCATTTCTCCATTTTTGCACTACCCATCTCCTTTATCGATACTATCCATCAATTATTCTAACAATTTTTCCCCTTCCATTTTGCATCATCCGTTTTCCCCTTTCACTGGATCATTTCTTTGAGTACACAAGTAAGTTTTATTGTTCCTGTCTTCAGGGAAAAGATATTATTCCATATCCCCTCTGAGTTATACCCTTCCAGCTAATCAAGTTTCTTGGTTTTCTTTATAGCAAAGCTTGTTATAAGAATTGTCTGTATTTGGGGCATCTGGGTGGGTCAGTCAGTTGAGCCTCTAGCTCATGGTTTCGGCTCAGGTCATGATCTCATGGATTGTGGGATCGAGTGGAGCTTCATGCTCAGCAGCGAGTCTGCTTGAAGATTTTCTTCCTCTGCCCTTCCCCTGTTCATGCATGTACATCTGTATTCTCTCTCTCTCTCATAAATAAATCTTAAAAAAAAAAAAGAATGGTCTATACTTAAAATTTGCAGTTTATTTATTCTCATTATATATTTTTTATGAGAATGTCCATTTTAATTTGCAATTTTTTTCATTTAATATATGATTTATATTTTTCATTGCCATTAATATGTTCCACAGCATCATTAAAATTTTTTTTATTGATGTATAGTTGACACTCACATTATTTTTCTTCTTCTTTTTTTTAAAGATTTTATTTATTTATTTGACAGAGAGATCACAACTAGGCAGAGAGACAGGCAGAGAGATAAGGGGAAGCAGGCTCCCTTTCGGCATACCTGAGCCTAAGGCAGAGGCTTAACCCACTGAGCCACCCAGGTACCCCAATACTCAACATTATTTGTTGAACTCAGAGTGGTCTTTTGCCATTATTGCTGTATCAAAATAGCTATTTTCAAGATCACCAGTATCCTTTACAGTTGGTTAGTTCTCAAGTTCTTACCTTACTTGGCCCCTTTCAGTATCGTATGACATGGTTAATCATTCTTTTCTTGAAATGCTTTTTTTCAGATGGCTCCCAGGTCAATCAATACTGTTCTACTTCTCCTTCTGCTTCATTCAGATTCCTCCATATGAGGATTCCTCCTTATCTCCTTGACATCTAAATTTTGGAGTGCTGAGACCTCAGTCCTCAGACCTCTTCTTTTCCCTGTTTTCCTTTGCTCTCTGTGTTATCTCATTCAGTTTCATTGGCTTTAAATAGCACCCTTTATAAAGTAACAATTCTACTCAGGTTTTCAATCCCTATCTCCTTTCTTATGGCTATGTTTCTTCATAACACTTATTGCCATTTGATATACTATATATTTACTGGTTTTTGAGAACAAGGAGTTTGTTTTGTTCACTGCTATATCCCCAGTTCCTAGATTATTAGTGCCTGTCTCATAGTCTTGCTTACATCTCTGACTCCATCCTTTTCTCCTCTGGCCTGATTGTTATATAAAGATACGTTTTTCAGTCTTTTTTTTTAATCATTTCATTTTTCACTTTTGTTTCAGATAAAACCGACTGAGCCACCAGGCACCCCTAAAAAAATTTTTTTTTAGGAAATAAAACCATACCAATACAGTTGAAATTCTTTATAATTGCTCCTCCCATTTCACTGCCTACCCTCTTTTCACAGTATTAATCACTATCTAAATTAAATATATATACCATTCCTATGTAAATTTTTATACTTTTTATCAAATAAACATTTATCTGTAAATACTATATATTGTTTTAAGACATATAAAAAGAAATTGTCATAGTAATGTCTCATAACTTTTTTTTTTTTTGGTTTAACATTGCTTTTGAGATTTGTCAGTGCTAGTAAGTATAATATTCTGTTAAATGCTGTTTAATAATATCTTGTATGAATACATCATAATTTTTCTATTTTCCTATTACTGGTTGTTTAGGTTATTCGCAGTTTTCTGGTTTTGTTTTTTTGTGTTTTTGTGGGTTTTTTTTAAAAGATTTTATTTATTTATTTGTCAGAGAGAGAGGGAGAGAGAGTGAGCGAACACAGGCAGACAGAGTGGCAGGCAGAGGCAGAGGGAGAAGCAGGCTCCCTGCCGAGCAAGGAGCCCGATGTGGGACTCTATCCCAGGACGCTGGGATCATGACCTGAGCAGAAGGCAGCTGCTTAACCAACTGAGCCACCCAGGCGTCCCTGGTTTGGTTTTGTTTTTTAATGATTATGCCACCATTTATCTTTTCTCTGATAGTTGGACATTTTAACTTGTTCCCAGTGTTCAGTGAACATATTATACATGACTCCTTGGGCACACATTTGAGAGTTTGTATATTAATAATTGAAACAACTCATTTTTTTTATGATTTTATTTACTTATTTGACAGAGAGAGAGATCACAAGTAGGCAGAGAGGTAGGCAGAGAGAGAGGGGGAAGCAGGCTCCCTGCTGAGCAGAGAGCCCAATGCGGGGCTCGATCCCAGGACCCTGAAATCATGACCTGAGCTGAAGGCAGAGGCTTTAACCCACTGAGCCACCAGGTGCCCTGAAAGAACTCATTTTTAACTAGATTTTGCCAAAGTACTCTTCTAACTGGCTGTACTATTTTACATTTATGCCAATAGAGCATTAGGGTTCCTCCTCCTGTACCTTTCTGCCAACTCTTGATATTGTTAGATTTAAAAATTATTGAGAATCTGATCTGTAGGAAAAATTTTTCTTTTCTTTTCTTTTCTTTCTTTCTTTCTTTTTTTTTTTTATAGAGAGCAGGTGTTGAGCACGAGTGGAGTGGGAGGGGCAAAGGGAGAGAAAGAAGCTTAAGTGGACTCCATTCCCTGTGCGGAGCCCAGCAAGGGGCTCAGTCTCATGAGCCTGGGATCATGACTTGAGCAGAAATCAAGAGTCAGATCCTTAACCGACTGAGCCACCCAGGTGGCTATTTTTCTCTTCTAAAAAGTCCTTTTGTTTGCATTTTCTCTTATTACTAATAAGATCAAGCATTATTTCATGTTTCCTGGCCTTTGGATTTCTCCTTTTATGAACTGCCTATTTTTGGGGGGAGGGTGTTTTTTCTTTTCTTCTTTAAAATGGACTTGCAGGGCGCCTGGGCTCAGTTGTTAAGCATCTGCCTTTGGCTTGGGTCGTGATCCCAGGGTCTTGGGATCAAGCACCTCATTGGGCTTGTTGCTTGGTGGGAAGCCTTCTCCACCCCCCACCCCCACTCCCCCTGCTTGTATTCCTTCTCTTGCTGTCTCTCTCTGTCAAATAAATGAATAACACCTTAAAAAAAATAGAAAAAAATGGACTTTTAAGAATTTTTTATATATTTTGAATCCTTTATTGATTATATGAGTTGCAAATATATTTTCTAAGTCTATATAGCTTTTCTTCACCCTTTGTTTATAAAGTCTCAAAATTTCATCAGGTTTTTTCATCTTTTTTTTTATTTTTTTAATGGATGGTTTTTTAAAAAAAGATTTTATTTATTTATTTGACAGAGACCACAAGTAGGCAAGAGAGGCAGACAGGGAGAGAGAGGGGAAAGCAGGCTCTGCGTGGAGCAGAGAGCCCGATGTGGGGCTCGATCCCAGGATCCTGGGATCATGACCTGAGCCGAAAGCAGAGGCTTTAACCCACTGAGCCACCCAGGCGCCCCAGGTTTTTTCATCTTTTGGTTTATGCTTTTTTCATCTGATTTATTTTCTTCTAGTAGTTTTATAGTTTTGTTTTTTTATATTTGGATATGGACTTAATTTTACTACTGTTGTCTAAAAATACATACAACCAGTTGTCCAAGCACACCTTTTGAAGTCTATATCCCAAAAGTCACCAAATGTTTTCTGTAAAGTGCTACATAACAAACATTTTTGTTAGGTTTTGGCAGTCAAGAGGCAAAGTTAAAGACATGTACGTACTTTTATAACAAGGAAGAAAAATTTCCGCAATTTTTTTAGATTTTTGCAAATTTTAAATAAAATTTTTGTTAAGTTCAAAATATAGTAATAGTACTTAAAAAATAATTATGTATTTGAGAGAGAGAGAGAGAAAACAAGCAGGGAGAAGGGGCTAAGTGAGAGAGAGAGAGAGAAGCAGACTTGCAGGAGCCTGATGTGGGGTTTAGTCCTAGGACCTGGAGATGATGACCTGAGCCGAAGGCAGACCCTTAACTGACTGAGCCACCCAGGTGCCCTGTAATAGTACTTTTTTGATAATACAGATAAACTAGTGAGAAGAGTAGAATTCTTTTTATTGAGATAACTTTTTTGGGGGAGGGCTCAGTGTTTCTCATTATCAAAGTTGATTGTGACTGTTCATCTGTTAATATTGGTTTGTAATGACTTTACATATTTCATCTTTGAAAATGTGTCTTCGTCTAGATAAGTACTGCCAAATATTGATGTCAGTCCATTGAGTATATGCTTTTAATTTAGCATATTCATTGTTTGGGAGGCATTTACAGAATTCTGTTAGATTCTTGTGATATTTTTGCTCTTAAGCATGTCATTACGTTTTAGATTAATCATTTTTTAAGCGTAATTAAAGAGAATCTCCTTTGTTTGGAAGCCTTTTGTATTGGATGTGCAATCCTTTCCCACAAATATTAGTGTTTCACCTTTTTAAAAAATGATTTTATTTATTTATTTAACAGAAAAGAGCAGGAAAGCATAAGCAGGGGGGAGCTGCAGAGGGAGAGGAAGAAGCAGGCTCCCTGCTGAGCAGGGAATGGGGTACAGGGCTCGATCCCAGGACCCTAGGATTATGACCTGAGCCGAAGGCAGTTGCCTAATCAACTGAGCCACTCAGGTGCCCCTCACTTCTGATTGAAAATTAGGTGGAAACTCCTCAATTAGATGGAGTCTTTGTACAGTTAAAAGGACTTTGAAATAGGGAAATTTCTTTTGTGCTTGCACCAAGGTCTGAAAAACATTGTTGAAACTATAGTTTGCTCGGAAAATGTAACTGTTGCAAATTTGTGGGAAATGGAGATATGGCTTCTTGTTTTAACCTTTGACAGCATAGGAAGTATATAAAGCAGCTTGCCATTATGGGTGATTCAGATAACATTAGTTGCTGTTGAATTGACTTTACCATAAGATGTTTTGCCTAAGTGCTATTTTGTAATTTAGTGTTGAATTCATTAAGAAACACTATGGAGGGACACCTGGGTGGCTCAGTTGGTTAAGCGGCTGCCTTCGGCTCAGGTCATGATCCCAGCGTCCTGGGATCAAGTCCCACATCGGGCTCCTTGCTCGGCAGGGAGCCTGCTTCTCCCTCTGCCTCTACCTGCCACTCTGTCTGCCTTTGCTCGCTCTCCCTCTCTCTCCCTCTCTCTCCCTCTCTCTGACAAATAAATTAAAAAAAAAAAAAAAAAAAAAAAGAAACACTATGGAGTCGGGGACGCCTGGGTGGCTCAGTGGGTTAAAGCCTCTGCCTTCGGCTCAGGTCATGATCTCAGGGTCCTGGGATTGAGCCCCACATCGGGCTCTCTGCTCAGCAGGGAGCCTGCTTCCATCTCTCTCTCTGCCTGCCTCTCTGCCTACTTGTGATCTCTGTCTGTCAACTAAATAAATAAAATCTTTAAAAAAAAAAAAAAGAAAAAAAAAAGAAACACCATGGAGTCTTCAGGAAAAGCTGATTTCCAAAGCTATTTGATGTTTGACAGTAGTGGTTGAAGGCTGTTCTTTTTCAGAAAAATTTCAGTCTTGTCTTAAAACTCAAAAATTACAATAAAATGTTCCCATTGCTAAGCCATCAAACCTCTCTGTAGTAAGGTAATTCAAGATATTTAGCTTCTGTTTCTGAAAAAAATTCATGGAATTAATTGATCATTGTAAAGTCTATAAGAGTAAATGATATTACTGTTTCACTAATACATGATAGATTCAAATATTTTCTCTGCTGCTGATGAATAAGACTGAATAATCATAGGCTTTGAAACCCCTCACAAAAGGTGAATTTGTCCAACTAAATCTTTTTTTCTGCTCCACACAAATTTTTACCAACAGTATTAGTAGTATGTATTAGATTCCACTTCCAGTTGTAGTTCATTCATGTTTTCTCCAACTCTTTGAAAATATTCTTATAGGGGTGCCTGGGTGGCTTAGTCAGTTAAGTGTCTGCCATCGGCTTATGTCATGATCTCAGGGCCCTGGGATCAAGCCCTGCATTGGGCTCTCTGCTCAGCAGCGAGTCTATTTCTCCCTCTGCCTTTGTGGTCTCTCTTACTTTCACTCTCTCTCAAATAAATAAATAAAATCTAAAAAAGAAAAAGAAAGAAAGAAAGGAAGAAAATATTGCCTCCCAACCCCTGGCAACTATCATTCTACCTTATTTTAGTGAATATAACTGCTCTAGGTAACTCATGTAAGTGAAATCATACAACATTTGTCCCTTTGTATCTGGCTTACATCATTTAGCATATATTCAGAATTCATCCATGTTGTAGCATATGTCAGAATTTCCTTCCTTCCTTCCTTCCTTCCTTTGATTTTATTTATTTGTCAGAGAGAGAGCGCACAAGCAGAGGGAGAAGCAGGCTCCCCACTGAGCAAGGATCCCAATGTGGGACTTGATCCCAGGATCCTGGGATCATGACCTGAGCCAAAGGCAGATGCTTAACCAACTGAGCCACCCAGGGATCCTGATTTTTCTTTCCTTTTTAAAGGAATCATATTCTATTGTATGTATATACCACATTTTGTTTATCCATTCATCTGTTGATAGACATTGGGTTGTTTGCTGCTTTTAGCTATTGTGAATAATGCTGCCGTGAGCATTGATTTCCAAATCCTATTTGAGTCCTTGCTTTAAATTCATTTGGATATATATCCAGAAATGGTATTGCTCAACCATTTGCATTCTCCTAGTATATTAATATTGCTGTGTAAAAATCTACCTCACAATTTAAGTAACTCAAAGCAACAATGATTTATTATTTCTTAAAATTCTATGGACTAACCAGCACTTTTTGTGCCTTGGGTCACTTATGTGACTGCATTCATTTGGTGGGTTGGGTGGTCTGAGAGTACCTAAGATGGCTTTAGTTACATGTTTGGGCCTTGGTATGGACAACAAGAAAATGGGCCTTCTCTCTGTTCACAATCTCTTTATTTAGTGTGGCTTGTATTACTTCATGTGACAGTTGAGTCCTAAGAGAATAAACACAGAAGTTGTAAGACATCTTGAGTCCTAGACTCCAGGACTTAAACATCAATTTCACCACAATGTATAGGACAAAATGTACACAACTAGCCTGGATTCAGTGGGTAGGGAGAAAGAAGATTAGCCAGGTTAATACCTGGGCCATTATTAAAATGATCAGTCACACCTAATAACTGAACAGCTGTTCCATAATGAAGGAACCTTGAAGATGGGGAAGGACTATCGTTTGGGGAGCAAAATGTATTTCTGGTGAATCTTAAATGGGGTGGTTTGGTATTATGTTTTAATAAGTAAAGAGGCATGTGGGGTTTTTGAGCTTGGATATTTGCAGGAACTATATTTTATCATGCAGGGTTTTGTTTTGTTGTTGTTGTTGTTCTTTTTAACTGTTGTAGTTTAGCTTTAAACTGATGCAGCTTGGGCAAGAAGGCCTTAGTTGTCTCAGGCAGGTCATACAGCCTTAGGATGTGGGCTGTTTTAACTTCCGAGCTTCAGCTGGCCTAGAATTATAAGCAGTGCCAAACAGGTATTTTTTTTTTTAATTCATCAGTGGTAAGTGTATAGCTATAGTTCGTTCATTTTCATAGCCCCTTGTATGATTATGTCTCAGTTTTTGCATCCATTCCACTGTCATTGGTTATTTAGGTTGTTCCCTTGTTTTTGCTCTTTCTTTCTTCCTTTCTTTCTTTCTTTCTTTTTAACATTTTACTTATTTATTAGGGATTTGATTTTTTGGAGCTTTTTTGGGCATAACAATACTTAATGCTTTTATTGATTTCTCGAGCCAGGCCTGCAGTTTTAAACTGCAGAGATGTCTAAAACTACAAATGTGCTATAGAGTAATTAATGACTAAGGCACTAGACTTAAATTGGTAATCCCAGTTCTAGACAGTGCTAAATCTCTTTAGGTTAAAGGAGGGTATTTGGGAGGGCTTACTTTGTAGCTTTGTAACTTGTCATCACCCTCCCCATCTCTACCATGTGGTCTCAAGTATTTTTGGATTTAAATATGTGAGCTCTTAACTGGTAATTTTAGTGACTGAAAGTGGATTTCTTTTAAAAAGGTAGCTTATTAAGGAACAAATAAAAATGTGTGGGTGTATACTTTATTATAGAGAGAACAATACCATACTCTTGATTCTTGGATATGGTTTGAAAAATCTACTTTGGTCTTTTGTGTCAGTATAGGAGCAATGGGAGAATGAAACCAAATAAAGGAGGACAGATTAAGCTAGAGGAAGAGAAGTTTTCTTAGAGAAAGACCAACATCATATACATATAAATATTTGAGGCTACATGGTTTGGGGGGAAGTAGCGACCAAGTTATGTAATTACAAAGTTAGCACCCAAGTATCCTCTTTTGACCTAAAATGATTTAGCACTATCTATCTAGGCCTAGAAATAGCAATTTAAGGCTGGAACCTCTGTCACTGTTTTCTCTCTATATATGAAAATGAGGTCTTGAAGGCTATATTGTATGCCGTGTAATGGCTGGCTCTAGGATAATTTATTTGCACATTCCTCTATCTGTGGACAGTTGGGTGATTTCCAGTTTTCTCTGTCAAATGTTGCTTCAGTGAACACTCTTGACATATCTTTGTACATGTATATGAATATTCCCATGAGATACTTAGAAATGAAATTACAGGGTTAAAGGTATGCAGAGTTTACATTAAAAAAAAGGTATAGCTGGGACGCCTGGGTGGCTCAGTGGGTTAAAGCCTCTGCCTTCTGCTCAGGTCATGATCCCAGGGTCCTGGGATCGAGCCCCGCATCTAGCTCTCTGCTCAAAGGGGAGCCTGCTTCCCCCTCTCTCTCTGCCTGCTTCTCTGCCTACTTGTGATCTCCGTGCTTCTCTGCCTACTTGTGATCTCCGTCTGTCAAATAAATAAATAAAATCTTAAAAAAAAAAAAGGTATAGCCATATTTCTGTATAAAAACACTATACCAGTTGAGATTTATAAGTATGTGAGGATATTCTCTCCCCTTGTCAGTATTGGATAACATTAATTTTATTTACTTAGCTAATTTGCTGGATGAAAAATATTTATTTATAATAAATTATATTTATTTATAAAATAAAAATATTTTAATTTGATTATCTTTTATTTCTAGTGAGTTTTAGCATCATTTCATTTTTTGGCTGCCTTGTATTTCTTCTTGAGATGTTTGTATACCTTTTTAAAACCTGTTTTCATTGGTTTTCTTTCTTTGCCCATTAATGTGAAAGAACTTTTATATATTGTTAATCTTTTCTCTCAGTGCAGGCATACCTTATTTTACTGTGCTTTGCTTTATTGCACCTCACCGCTACTGCATATTTTTTACAAATTGAAGGTTTGTGGTTATTGTTTGTCAAGCAAGTCTGTCAGCACCATTTTCTAGTAAATGCTGCTCTGTGTCTCTGTGCCCCATCTTGGTAATTCTCACAGTATTTCAGACTTTTTCATTATTATTATATTATCGTGGTCTGTGGTCAGTTATCTTTGATGTTACTATTGTAATTGTTTCAGAATGCCACAAAGTGCGGCCATACAAGATGGCAAGCTTAGTCGATGAATGTTGTGTGCATTCTGATTGGTTCACTGACTAGTCATTCCCCTGTCTCATCTCCTCCCCCTTGGGGTTTCCTGATCCCTGAGATACAACAATATTGAAATTAGGTCAGTTTTTTAATATCTCTACAGTGATCTCTGAGTGTACAAGTTAAAGGAGGAGCCCTGTATCTCTCACTTTAAATCAAAAGCTAGAAACAATTAATTTTAGTTACTGAAAGCTAGACTTCTTGAGCCAGTTAGCCAAGTTGTGAATGCAATAAAAGTACTACTTCAGGGAATACACAAATGATAAGAATGATAAGAAAGCAAAAATAGCCTGTTATGTAGAAAATTTGAATTTTCTGGATAGAACATTTTTTCCCTAAATCAGAGCCTAATCCAGAACAAGGCCCTAACTCTGTTCAGTTTTATAAAGGCTGAGAGAGGTGAGGAAGCTGCAAAAGAAAATTTTGAAGTTAGCAGAGGTTGGTTTATGAGGTTTAAAGAAAGAAGCTGTCTCCATAAGATAAAAGTGCAAGGTGAAGGGGCGCCTGGTGGCTCAGTTGGTTAAGTGTCTGCCTTCTACATGATCCCCGGGTCCAGCGATTGAGCCCTGTGTCATTGTCCAGGCTCCCTGCCCAGCAGGGGAGTCTGCTTCTCTCTTTCCTTCTGTCTCTCCCCCTGCTTATGCTTTCTCTTTCACTCACTCTTTCTTTCTTTTTTTTTTTTTTTTTAAAGATTTTATTTATTCATTTGACAGATAGAGATCACAAGTAGGCAGAGAGGCAGGCAGAGAGAGAGGAGGAAGCAGGCTCCCTGCTGAGCAGAGAGCCTGATGCGGGGCTCGATCCCAGGATGCTGGGATCATGACCCAAGCCTATCACTCACTCTTTCAAACAAACAAACAAACAAACAAACAAGCAAATACATACATTCATACCTGAAAAAAAAAAAGTACAAGATGAAGCAGCAAGATGTAGAAGCTGCAACAAGTTATCTAGAAGATCCAGTTTAGAGAATTAAGGAAGGTGGTTACACTAAACAACAGATTTTCAGTGTAAATGAAACAGCCTTCTATTGGAAGAAGATGCTATTTAGGACTTTTATAGCTAGAGAGGAGGAGTTAGTGCCTGGCTTCAAAGGACAGGCTGACTCATGTTAGGAGCTAAAGGCAGCTGATGTCTCTAAATTGAGGCCAGTTCTCAGTTACCATCTGAAAATCCTAGGTCCCTTAAGAATTAATGCTTAATCTACTCTGCCTCTGCTCTATAAATAGAACAACAAAGCCTGGATGATAACACATCTATTTACAACATGGCTTACTGAATATTTAAACCTACTGTTGAGACTTACTGCTTAGAAAAAAAAATTTCTTTAATATTATTGTTCATTGGCAATGCACTTGGTCACCTAAGAGCTCTGATGCAGATGTACAATGAGATGAATGTTGTTTTCATGCCTGCTAACACAGCATCCATTCTGCAGCCCAGTGTATCAAGGAGTAATTTTGACTTGTAAATTTTATTATTTAACAAATGAATTTTCTAAGGCTATATAGCTACCATAGGTAGTGATTCGTCTGATGGATCTGGGCAAAGTAAATTGAAAACCTTCTGGAAAGGATTCACTATTCTAGATGTCATTGAGAACATTTGTGATTCATGGGAAGAGGTCAAACTACCTTCCAAATACAAGAGCAGGAGTTTGGAAGAAGTTGATTCCAACTCTCATGGATTACTTTGAGGGGTTTAAGATTTCTGTGGAGGAAGGAACTGCAGATAGGGTGGAAAGAGGAAGAGAACTAGAAATGGAGCCTGAAGGTGGGACTGCATTGCTGCCACCTCATGATAAAACCTGAATGGATAAGGAGTTGCTTCTTATGGATGAACAAAGAAAGTAGTTTCTTGAAATAGACTGTACTCCTGGTGAAGATGCTGTGAAGATTGCTGAAAGGACAATACAGGATTTAGAATATCATAAAAACTTAGTTGGTGAAGCCCCAGCAGGGTTTGGGAAGATTAACTCTAGTTTTGAGAGAAATTCTGTGAATAAAATGCTATCAAAGAGCATTGTGTGCTGTAGAGAAATGGTTTGTGAAAGGAAGAGTCAGTTGATGGAGAGACAACTTCATTGTTGTCTTACTTTAAGAAATTGCCTCAGCTAACCCACCCTCCAGCAACCACTACCCTCATCAAGCAGAAGCCATGGACATTAAAGCAAGACCTTCCACCAGCAAAAAGATTATGCCTCACTGAAAGCTTGGGTGATGATTAGCATTTTTTAGCAATAAAGTACTTTTAAATTAAGGTATGTACTTTTTAAAAGATATAATAATAGATAACAGTATACGGTAAACATTAAGTTATATACACAAGGAAACCAAAAATTCATTTGACTCGCTTTATTATATTTGTTTTATTGTGGCAGTCTGGAGCTAAACCTGTAGTATCTTTGAGATATGCCTGTATACAGTTTGCTCTTTGGTTTTGTTTATGATGCTTTGTTTTAGAAAAGTTTTAAATCAGAAATAGTAAAATGTTTCCTTTTTTTTTTTCCCTTTATAAACTTCTGGATTTTGTGTCTTTTTTTTTTTTTAAGATTTTTTATTTATTTGCCAGAGATAGAGTACACACAAGCAGGCAGAGAGGCAGTGAGAGAAGCAGGCTTCCTGCCGAGCAAGGAGCCCGATGTGGGACTCGATCCCAGGACTCTGGGATCATGACCTGAGCCGAAGACAGCGGCTTAACCAACTGAGCCACCCAGGCGTCCCTGGATTTTGTGTCTTGTTGAGCGGATTTACTTCACCCCAATATTTGAACAAGATTTCCTCTTAAATACTTAAAAAATACTTTTAGAACATTTTTTCCTTTTAGCTCTGTAATCTCTCTGAAATTTATGTGTTGAGTTTAAGGAAGTAGATTTGGGTTTTTTTTGTTCCCCTCAAGTAAATTTTCCTGTTGTTTCAGCATCATTAATAAATCATAAATGGTGTTGCAACAGTATTATAAACATTGGTGTTTCTAGAATGTCCTTTCATTGATCTTTAAGTGTTCCTGTACCAGTATACAGTTTGATTTCAGTTGATGTAAAAATTTATATTTTTATAAAAGTGGTAAGGCCATGTCCCCTCATTGTTTTCTGTTTTTAAAATGTTCTTGCCATTTATGTGATTCTTTTCCACATGAATTTTGGAATCAGTGTACACGTCATGATCCACAAAAAAATCTTGTGGGTTTTTTTTTTTTTTTTTTTATAGAGTTTAATCGGATGATTTGGTTTGGGGGGTGTTGAGTTGTCTGAGTTCCACATATATTTTGGATACTAACCCTTTATCGGATATGTCGTTTACAAGTATCTTCTCCCATGCTCTAGGTTGCTTTTTAGTTTTGTTGATGGTTCCCTTCACTGTGCAGAAGCTTTTTTTTTTTTTTTTTAAGATTTTATTTATTTATTTGACAGAGAGGGAGAGAGCACAAGCAGGCAGAGAGACAGGCAGAGAGAGAGGAGGAAGCAGGCTCCCCACTGAGCAGAGAGCCCGATGCGGGGCTCGATCTCAGGACCCTGAGATCATGACCCGAGCCGAAGGCAGTCGCTCAATCCACTGAGCCACCCAGGCGCCCCTTGTTTTTTTAATTGGAATCACCTTGAATTTAGAGATTCATTTGGGAGAGGAATTTATATCTTTACGATATTGGGTGTTTCCATTCAACAGCACGATGTGACTAGTCAGGTCTTCTATTTTCGTCTGTAGTTTTCTCGTTTTCCTCATGTTGATTGTGTTGAGTAATAGCGAAGAGGATGGGCTCTAGTGCCACGCAACTTAGGTTTAGTCTCTGCTAAGCTTGGGCAAATGAAAAACCCTTTTTGGGTTTCAGTTTCCTCATCCATGAAATGGGAGTAATAATAACTCATCGGGGTTATTGTGAGGATGAAATGGTTAAGATATGTAAGTTAACATATTTAATATATTAGCTAATGTTAATAAGTGTATATTTAGGTATTTTATAGTTTCTGTTGTCTTGTGAATAGGATCTCATGTTTAAATCTCATTTTAGGGGCCCCTGGGGGGCTCAGTGGATTAAAGCCTCTGCCTTCAGCTCAGGTCATGGTCTCAGGGTCCTGGGACCAAACCCTGCATTGGGCTCTCTGCTCAGTGGGGAGCCTGCTTCCTCCTCTCTCTGCCTGCCTCTCTGCCTACTTGTGATTTCTGTCTGTCAAATAAATAAGTAAAGTCTTTAAAAAAAATCTCATTTTAATTGGTTATGTTTGGTATGTAGAAAAGTTAATGATTTTTTTGTTTATAGTTACTGATTTGAATACTTTGCTGAACTGTTTAGTATTAATATTTTTGTTTCATTTTTCTAAATTCTTATATTCTCTACATAATCATTTATTTTGCAATGAATTGTCTTAGCTTTCAATATTTTTCTTTATTTATTTACATTTTGGATAATTTTCATTGACTAGGACTTCCAAGTCAATGTTGAATAGAAGTGATGATAAAGAACATTTTTTTATGACTCTTTAAATGGATTTGATGTTGATTTATAAAAATTAGCCCTCTATAAATGATTTTGTTTATTTATTTGACAGAGAGAGATCACAAGTAGGCAGAGAGGCAGGCAGAGAGAGAGGGGGAAGCAGGCTCCTTGTTGAGCAGAGAGCCTGATGCGGGGCTCGATTCCAGGACCCTGTGTATATACCCATTGTGTATATATGCCACATCTACCTTACCCATTATCCATTATCCATTCATCCATTGATGGGTATTTGTGTTGTTTCCATATCTTGGCTCTTATCAATAATGCTGGAATAAGCATAGGAAATAAGCATTGGTGGAAATGCTGAATCACATGGTAGATCTATTTTTAATTTTTTGAGGAATCTCCACATTGTTTTTCATAGTAGTTGGACCAATTTATATTCCTACCAGCAATGTTTAAGGGTTTTCTTTTCACCACATTCTCACCAGCACCTGTTGTCTCTTGTCTTCTTCATGATAGCTATTCTAACAAGTGTGAGTTAATATCTTAATTGTGTTTTGGATTTGTATTTCCGGGATAATTGATGTTGAGCATCTTTTCATGCGTCTGTTGGTCATTTTGATGTTCACTTTGGAAAAGTGTCTCTTTAGTTGTGCCCAATTTTAACTCATTGTTTTTGTTGTTAATTAATTTGACTGTTCTTTATGTATTTTGGTATTAACTCCTTAACCAATATGTGGTCTGTAAAAATTTTCTCCTCTAGGTTGTCTTTCATATTGTTGTTTTGTGGGCTATATAGACACTTGGGTTTGATGTAGTTCCATTGTTTTTTTGCTCTTTTTTTCTTAAGATTTTATTTATTTATTTGAGAGAGAGAGAACATCCAAAGAGAGGAGGTATAGAGGGAGAAGGAGAACCAGATTCTCTGCTGAGCAGGGAGCCTGACACAGGGCTTGATCCCAGGACTCTGGGATCATGACTTGAGCCAAAGGCAGGTGTGGTGCTTAACAGGTACCCCTCTAAGTTCTTTTTTTTTTTTTTTTTTTAAAGATTTTATTTATTTATTTGTCAGAGAGAGAGGGAGAGAGAGCGAGCGAGCACAGGCAGACAGAGTGGCAGGCAGAGGCAGAGGGAGAAGCAGGCTCCCCGCCGAGCAAGGAGCCCGATGTGGGACTCGATCCCAGGACGCTGGGATCACCACCTGAGCCGAAGGCAGCCGCTTAACCAACTGAGCCACCCAGGCGTCCCCCCCTCTAAGTTCTTAAAACATGTGTTTATTGCTATAAACTGTCCTGTAAGAACTGCTTTTGCTGTGTCGCACAATATTTGATATGTTGTATTTCCATTTTCATTTGTGTTGGGGTATCTTTTTTCTCTTTTGATTTTTCCTTTGGTCTAATTGTTTAGATATGTCTTTTTTAGTTTCCTCATATTTGTAGATCTTCTCACTTTCCTTTTGTTGTCAATGCCTAGTTTCATACCATTGTGGTCAGAGAAGATACTTGGTATGATTTCAGTCTTAAATTTGATAAGATTTGTTTTGTAGCCTATCATATAACCTATCCTGGAGAATGTTCTGTGTGCACTTGAGAAGACTGTATTTTGCTGCTGTTGGATGGAATGTTCTGTATGTCTATTAAGTACATTTGTTCTTTTTTTTTTTTTTTAAGATTTTATTTATATATTTGTCAGAGAGTAAGAGAGGGAAAGCACAAGCAGGGAGAGTGGCAGATAGAGGGAGAAGCAGGCTGCCTGCCAAGCAGGAGCCTGACACAGGGCTCCATCCTAGGACCCTGGGATCATGACTGGAGCTGGAGGCAGACATTTAACTGATTGAGTCCCCCAGGCACCCTAGTACATTTGTTCTTAAGTGTGGTTCAATTCCAGTATTTCCTGTTGATTTTCCGTCTGGATGATCTACCCATTGCTGACAGTGGGTTATTGAATTCTCCTATAATTATTTTTTTTTAAAGATTTTATTGATTTATTTGACAGAGATCACAAGTAGGCAGAGAGGCAGGCAGAGAGAGAGAGGAGGAAGCAGGCTCCCCTTTGAGCAGAGAGCCCAATGCAGGGCTCAATCCCAGGACGCTGGGATCATGACCTGAGCTGAAGGCAGAGGCTTTAACCCACTGAGCCACCCAGGCACCCCTCTCCTATAATTATTGTATTGTCTAATTTTCCCTTAAGATTTGTCGTTATTTGCCTGATATATTTTGTTGCTTGAGCAACAAAATGTTGGGCAACAAAATATGTTGGGAGCATATATATTTATGATTGTTATATCTTCTTGATGAACTGACACCTTTATCATTATATAATAATGATATATTATTACTTACTTACTTTCTTTATTTTGAAGTCCATTTTGTCTGATAAAAGTATGAAAGTTATGCCTGCCTTCTTTGGTTTCACTTTGAACCTATGTGGGGTTTTTTTTGATTTTTGTTTTTTAACCTACGTGTGTCTTTAGAGCTGAAATGAGTCTCCTGTAGGCAGTAAATAGTCAGGTCTTGGTGGTTTTTTTTGTTTGTTTGTTTGTTTGTTTAGTTTTTTTTTTAATCCATTCAGCCACTCTGTGCCTTTTGATTGATGAGTTTATTCCGGTACCTTTAGGAGGGTTATTGATATGTAAGGATTTACTACTTCATCTCATTTTTTGCCTTCTGGTGGTTTTGTTTCTCCGTTGTCTATTTTTCCTTCTGTTTTGGGCTACCTTTGTAAGTTGGTGGTTTTCCATGGCGATTTGTTTAGTCTCTCCTTTTTTTATGTTTGTGTCTTTGCCATAGATTTTTGCTTTGTGGTTATCATGAGGTTTACATAAAACATTTCATAGATAGGGCTGGAGGAGTGGCAGTGGCCAGGCAGCTCAGCTTCAAGAGAGATTTCTGCCCCTTTGGCTGCAGGAACCTTGTGCAGCCTCCCCCTACTCCCTCCCTGTGATGCTCTAGAGGACGGTTAGCTCCACTGAGGGAGTGGCAAAGGAGAAAGAAGTCCAAGAGCATCATTGAGTGGCAAAGGAGAAGCCCAAGAGGTCATTGAGGTTGTCAGGTAAACCTGCTCCTGCAAAAGTGGAAACAAAGCCAAAAAAGGCATCAGAAAAGGATAAATCTTCAGGCAAAAAAGTGCAGATAAAGGGAAAAAGGGAACAAAGGGAAAACAGGCTGAAGTAGCTAACCAAAAATGAAAAGGAGTCTTACCTGCACAAAATGGAGAAACTGAAAATGAGAAGAGTCTGGCCCTGGATGAAGCAGGAGAAAAAGAAGCCAAGTCAGACTGGTATCATTCATATACCATGTCTTACACTGGTCCCTATATTCCTTCTTCTACAATCAGAGGAATATATTTTTTAAAATATTTACTTATTTGAGAGACAGAGAGAGAGAGAGAACATGTGCACATGTTTGTCAGGGGGAGGGACAGAGGGAGAGAATCTTCAAGCAGTCTCCCCACTGAGCAAGGAGAGTTTATGGAGGGATGGGTCTCATGACCTATGAGATCATGACCTCAGCCAAGCCTTAGTGTTGATGAATCTAAAGCTCAACTGACCCACTGAGCCACCCAGGCTCCCCTAGAGGAATATTTTTATCAACTATTTTATAAATGCAAGTTTTTTTAGTAGCCCTAGAAATATTTTTAAGGAGGAGGGACTCTCACGTCATCCCTTTTTTTTTTTTTTTTGACAGAGATCACAAGTAGGCAGAGAGGCAGGCGGTGGGGGCGGGGAGGAGGGAGCAGGCTCCCTGCTGAGTAGAGCACCCCATGCTGGGGCTGGATCCCAGGACCCTGGGATCATGACCAGAGCCGAAGGCAGAGGCTTTAACCCACTGAGCCACCCAGGCGCCCTGTCATCATCCCATTTTTTAAGTGTAAATGCTTTTTTTTTTTTTTTTTTAAGAACTGAAATCATTTGCTGGTTGCCTATTTTTTGATACAACCAGAATAGTGGGATATTGAATGTGGGAGGCCTTGATTGTCTTGGGTATCAGCTCAACGTTCCATAAATGGGGTATTTTTTATATACTATAATACCAAACATACTAAATGGCAATTTGGGGTCATTTGTGCACTTAGTATGTCTTGAACATTTTAAATTACTTCTCATCCCCCTGTTGTTTTTGGTAGAATTGTTTTCTAAGTCTTGATCTTAGCTTTCCCTGTAAGAATTTTGTGTACTCTGTAACATCTTAGTTGTGGTAGTCCAGTTTTTCTAGTAACTTTGTTAATATGCTGTGTAAGATTGAAAATTCGAGTATGTAGTGTATATGATATTAAATTGTGAATTAATGGAACTTAACAATGTAACAGTGTGTCAACATGTGAAGACATTGGTACTTGATATACTGTTAAGGAAAATTAGCCTCCAGATTTTAAGCTGGCAGCTCACTGGAATAACTCTTGGAAAAGAATCACAACTACATGATTTTTTAGATTTCTGGTACATATGTTAAGAATTGTACAAATTGAAATGTCTGTCCTCAGAACAACCAATAAAAACTTGATTAGGAAAGAAAAAATATTTCATAGATAAAAATAGTCCTTTTTCTTCTGGTACCAGTTTATCTTCATTTGTCTATAAAGGTTCCATCATTTTACTGTTCCCTTTTTATATTTTTGATAACACAAATTACCTCTTTTTATGCTGTGATTTTTTTTTACTTAGTTGTAATAGCTGTAGTTATTTTTAATGCTCTTTTCCTTTAATTTTTGTTATAATTAAGAGTTTAACATATTCTAAGAAAGAATTTTGTTTTTTTAAAATATTTTATTTGTTTATTTGACAGAGAGAGAGAGAGATCACAAGTAGGCAGAGAGGCAGGCAGAGAGAGAGAGAGTAGGAAGCAGGCTCCCCGCTGAGCAGAGAGCCCGATGCGGGGCTCGATCCCAGGACCCTGAGATCATGACCTGAGCCGAAGGCAGAGGCTTAACCCACCCAGCCACCCAGGCGCCCCAAGAATTGTCGTTTTTTAATTCTTCATATCACCTTTAATTTAGTATACTTACGTCTTTTTGTCAGCTTGAAGAGGTTCTTTGGACATTTAAGGCAGGTCTAATGGGTCTCATGGTGGTAAACTCCCTTTGGTTTTTGTCTGCGAAAGCCTTTTACTTCTCTTTCATATCTAGAGGATAAATTCAGCGGAGTATTCTTGGCTGACAGTTTTTATCTTTCAACATTTTGAATATGTGATTCCATTCTCTCCTGGTCTGTAAGATTTTCTGCTGATAGCCAAATGTGGGTTCCTTTGTAGGTTGTCTTTCTTTTCCCATAGCTACATTAAAACAAATTCTTTTTCATTTTTGACTTTCAGCAGTTTTACTATTTAAAAAAAATTTTTTTTAAAAAGATTTTATTTATTTATTTGACAGACAAGAGATTACAAGTAGGCAGAGAGGCAGGCAGAGAGAGAGGAGCAGAGAGCCTGGTGTGGGGCTCAATTCCAGGACCCTGGAATCATGACCTGAGCCAAAGGGAGAGGCTTTAACCCACTGAGGCACCCAGGCGCCCCGGTCTGGAATTTTTATTTTTATTTTTATTTATTTATTTATTTATTTAAATTTATTTATTTGTCAGAGAGAGAGGGAGAGAGAGCGAGTGAGCACAGGCAAACAGAGCGGCAGGCAGAGGCAGAGGGAGAAGCAGGCTCCCTGCCGAGCAAGGAGCCTGATGTGGGACTCGATCCCAGGACACTGGGATCATGACCTGAGCCGAAGGCAGCAGCTTAACCAACGGAGCCACCCAGGTGTCCCTTTATTTTTATTTTTTAGAATTTCAGTCTCTTTGGTAAAGTACTCCTTATGTTCATTTTCTTTCTGAGATCATTGTATTGCCTGAGTTTTTTGTAGCTTGTTGAATTTCTTTTTATTTATTTATTTATTTGATAGATCACAAGTAGGCAGAGAGGCAGGCAGAGAGAGAGGAGGAAGCAGGCTCCCTGCCAAGCAGAGAGCCTGATGCGGTACTCGACCCCAGGACCCCGAGATCATGACCCGAGCCGAAGGCAGGGGCTTAACCCACTGAGCCACCCAGGCGCCCTTGAATTTCTTTATATTTTGAATTCTTTATCAGTTAGATTGCAATATTCCATGTCTTTGGGTTCAGTTGCTAGAAAACTGTCATTTCCTTTTTATGATAAAATGCTTTTTGATGGTGTTTGATGAAAAGTGCTTCTGCTGTACCATTTAAGTAGCAAACACCTTATTTAGGCAAGGTTTTGTTTACTTTGATTTTAACAGTTTAACAGGCTGGTAAATTAGGAGCCTTCTTTTTGTTTTCCAGAAGGTTACACTAGAGTACACCAGAGATAATTTAGAGAGAAAGGAGGGAGGGAGAAAGGAAGGAAGGATGGAAGGAAGGAAGGAAGGGTGGAAGGAAGGAAGTATATACTTAGCATTTGAGGTTTTGGGTATCCCCACAGCCTGGTAGGAGAATCCTCCAGTTGGGTTACCCAGGAGTCTGTGGGCCGTCTCCTTGCCTAAACCCAGGACACACAACAGGAGACATTCTCTTTCAGTTCTGGTTGTTTGCCTACTTCCCTTTCCTTTCCTTCCCTGCAGTCATTGCTGTTACTCCTCAGTGCAGTGAGTCCCTCCAGCTCCAGAATTTTCTGTCCCACAGCTTTTCCATGGCCCATTCTACCCACTTTGAGTTACATGAATGGATGTCTCAGGTTTCCTGGTTTGCTGTGCAGATGCAGTTTTTTTCAGTTATGGAAGTCCAATTAGTTGTAAATGAAAGGGAAGAGAAAACACTGAGCTGTAGTTCACTGTGAACTACAAATGACCTAAGTAGGTCATTTCCAAACTTTTTTCATCTTGAAGGCTCAAGTTAAATGTACCTTGCTTTAAGGGCTTTCCGTATTGCTTCCTTCATTCTGACATTCCATGTTTAGCTCTATCATTCTGGATTGTACTGGCTTACTTGAATCATATTTTACTAGACAGTGAATGATAGTCATTTTCCTGCTAGGCTACTAGTCGGTGGGATTTAGTTTTCTTTGAGATGTAGTCACTTTTTTTTAAGTCCTTAAAGGAGTTCTGGAAGCTGGTATAAAATATCAAATACATTGTACCAAAGGGAAGGAACAGAGTTTAAATATATGAGATTTTGCTTTAATATTTAAGCTGACCTGGCTGCTCTGTGTATTGAGTGATATGCTTCTGTTAAGTTGAGTCTTCTGGAATGATAAAATATTTGTTAAGTACTTATAAATTAAAGAAATAGTAAGGGAGGCTGAGTTGTAGGCTTGTTATCTGTTTAAGTTCTGAAATTTGGTTTTTGAACAGGTAAATGTATTTTCATAGTTCAGAATCAAAAAGACAGTGAAGTGTCTCTTTTCTGTTTAGTTACTCAGTAACTGATTAGCTTTTGAGGTTTCCCCTGTGAAGAAACAGCCAGTTTTATTAATGTAAACATAGTGTTGAGGGTGTGTGTATGTATATGTACTTTTTTTTTATTCTGCTAAGATGATCATTTGTGTTGGTGTGTGTAAAGAGTAGCTGACTCAAAATGTTTTGTGATTTTTTTTTTTTCTTTCTTTAGATACATCAAATTGCGGAATGGCTTGCAGGCACTTTTGATCTCAGACCTAAGTAATATGGAAGGTAAAACAGGAGATGCAACAGATGATGAAGAAGAAGAAGAAGAGGAGGAAGAAGAGGAAGACGATGACAATGATGACGACGATGACGACGACGATGAGGAGGAGGATTCTGGAGCTGAAATAGAAGATGATGAAGAGGGTTTTGACGATGAAGAGGAGTTTGATGATGATGATGAACATGATGATGATGATCTTGATACTGAGGATAATGAATTAGAAGAATTAGAAGAGAGGGCAGAAGCCAGAAAGAAAACCACTGAAAAACAGGTGTGAATCATGTCTATAATTATGTCTTTTTCTAATTTGGAAATTCTTTGGGATAATTCCTAAACTCATGTTTTATTTCTTAGTGTCAAAATGTAAGTGTATATTCATTTTTTGATCTTCAGTAAAGATCTATTTTATATGAAAATAATTTTTTAAAAATATTTTGCTCTGATTATAAGAATATAAAAGCTTATTATAGAAATGGATGGAAAATTTAAAAAACATAAAAATCACTCATAACTCTCAAAAGTAATCACTGATAATATTTGAAGATTTGTATTATTCTTAGCATGGAGTAGAGGGATAAGAGAGTATATAACCTTTGGAGAGACTGGAAAAAGAAAAGAACAAGGTAGTATAGAATTCTCACCTGGGCCTATGGTTCTGAGAGTCCTCTTGGGTAATTTCTGCTTAGTAATTTCATGTGTTTTTATCTCTTTTTATGGGAAAGCACCAAGTAATTTGGAGGAATTGAAATAAAAATGGTCAGTTGAGCTTCATGTAATACATATAGTTGAGTGTTGAACAATGTGGGGTTTAGGGGTACCAACCTCCTATGCAGTTGAAAATCCGTGCATAACTTTTGATTTCCCCTAAAATTTAACTACTAATAGCTTACTGTTCCCTGGAAGACTTGCTGATAGATAGTTGATTCACATATATTTAAAAAAAAAAAAATTTTATTTATTTATTTGAGACAGAGTGTGGGACAGATAGCATGAACAGGGCAGGGGAGCAGAGGGGGAGGGAGAAGCAGGCTCTCCACTGAGGAGGGACCGCGATATGGGGCTCGATCCCAGGACCCTAGGATCATGACCTGGGCTGAAGGCAGATGCTTAACATTTGAGCCACCCAGGCACTCTGATTATTTTGTATGTTATATGTATTATGTACTGTATTCTTATAATAAAGTGAGCTAGAGAAAAGAAAACATTATGAAGAAAATCATAAGTAAAAGAAAATACATTTACAATATTGTATTTATTAAAAAACATCCAAGTTAAGTGGGCCTGAGCAGTTCAAACCTGTGTTGTTTAAGGGCTAAGTATAATAACAATAAATAAATATAGCAATAAGGCTTGATAAGGAGAATTTCCCCTCTCTGGATATCTTTTGATGAATGCCTCCATTTTATAGTAGGGAGTACCTATATTAGAGGATGATATTTTTTGGAGACATTACAGTGGAATTGATCAGCTTAATGTTTGTTAAAACTAGTTTCTTGACCATCGATAATACATTCAACATGACATAGTCAATATACAAATGAAATAAAATTCATATTATTAAGACTAAAATCTAGATGTCAAACATACTATAAGGTGGTCAGCTCTCAGAGATATAAAGATGTGAGAATACAGGTAGTAGATATTTTATGAATAAATCCTTTTGTGGATAGTCAATCTTCCTGGAAAAATTACTTTCTTAAAGAAGATTGTACCAGTTTTTACACTAAGTTGTTGGGGGAATTGGATCACGTTTTTAAGAATCTATTTGCCCCTTGCTATATATATTATGAATGATGCCTGTTTTGGGGTAACATGATAGGACAAGTGGTTTTAGTTGGAAAACTTTAGGAATAGAAATGAAAATACTGAAAAGAAAATAACTGATACTCTATATTAAGGTCTTTATGAATAAATCTGGAACTGATAAATTAACTTAAAATAGACCTCATAATTCCAAATAGAGCAATAAAAGAAAGGAAGAAATGATAAAAGTCAGAGAGTAGAAAAGAACATCCACAGTCAGGAAACCTGAGTTCTAATTCTGTCTCTGTCTCTGTCTGGATGGTTTTATGCCTTTTCATTTTCTCATTTCTAAAACAAAAAGATTAGATTATTTACATAATTAAATTTTTTTTTTTTTTTAAGTAGTCTCTTTACCCAATGTGGGGCTTGAAATTACTTGATCTTGAGATCGAGAGTTGCATGATCTACTGACTGAGCCAGCCAGGTGTCCCTAGATTATTTACATAATTTTTAAGGTCCATTTTAGCTCTAAAACTGATTATGTCATAACTTTATAACTGTATATTTCCTGTCTGAAAGTTTCTGTATGTATCTATTAATTACTTTTCCCATGCTTTGAACTTCTTTATGTCTTCTGTCAACTGATAAGCAAAACTCTAGGGTTAAATTAAAAGCTTGTTTTGACAGTCAGTTTTATTGTCAAGATGTAATAAAATACCTTAGATTTATGTAGCAGTTGTGAACCCCTTTAACAAATGAAGATGTGCATCCAGTATTTTGGTACCCCTTTTTATTTTGCTTAGATGGATCAAACTCTATAAATATTTACCTTTTCTAGAGCATCAAGATCAGATTATAGTGATCATTTAAAAATGGCTTAAAGCTGCCTTTCTTTTCTGAAAACTCCGTATGATATATTGCCTCATAAAATATCAATAGCTAGTGGGACGCCTGGGTGGCTCAGTTGGTTGAGCAGCTGCCTTCGGCTCAGGTCATGATCCCAGCGTCCTGGGATCGAGTCCCACATCGGGCTCCTTGCTCGGCAGGGAGCCTGCTTCTCCCTCTGTCTTTAGCTGCCACTCTGTCTGCCTGTGCTCGCTCGTTCTCTCTCCCTCTCTCTGACAAATGAATAAATTAAAAAAAATATCAATAGCTAGTGTTCTGGATCATTTAGAAAGGAATGCAGGAACCTAATGTAGTTTGAAGATGAAATAAAATTGTTCAGATGCAGTGGTTACATTCATGAAAGGAAAGGTCCTATGATTGTAATATTGGAAATGATTTATATTTGTTGAATGAGTAAGTATCTGCAAAAGGGAAATAAAGTTAGATAGGCAAGATAAGAGGTGCCTTAAGAGTAGTTTAGGGTTTTGCATTGGTTTTATGATTTAATTTTTATTGGAAAAATGTGGACCTTGTTTAAGGTAAATATGAGAATTAGTAAAAGAAGTAGAAAGAAATAACTTTGAGGTTTTTGGAGAACATTTACATAATTAAGAAGTTAACTAATTTTCTGAGGATCATTTTCATCCCCCTCCATTTTCCTCATCCTGAAAGGAAGTTGTTCTTGGTCTGAAAGTTTTGATAAATTAACCAGGTTGAAATTTAAGTATGATATATACAGAATTAATGATTTGTTCAGGGTTTTCTTAAGTCAGTTCTCCAGTATGAATTTCTTGGGTAGATAATTCTCAAGTATGAATTTCTTTTCTAGCAATCACAGAGCCTGTTTTTGCTGTGGTCAAAGCTGATTGATAGACTGTGGTTTAAGTCAACTTATACAAAAATGTCTTCAGCCCTGCTGGTCAAGACAAGAAATCTTTATGGGGTAGTTGGAGCTGAAAGCAGGTTAGGCACCTATTAAACATTATAGAACAGGTTAGACTGTGGTTCGAAGAAGTGGATATTCCCCCATGTTTTAACTGAGTTTATGTGCCTACATCTACAAAATGGGATTTACATTATCAAACGAGGCTGTGTGGTTCTTCAAAAACGTATTTTCATTATCTGACATATGGTTAAACTTCATACCAGGAACATGCTATTTCTTAAGAGTTCTCTTTTCTAAAAGAGTAACCATTTATCAAAACGCTCTTTGATGCCAAATATGTTAGCCTTTTAAAATTGACATTTGAAAAAGTTGGGGAAGTTAGTAATTCAGCTTCCTATCCTTAAGGATTCAGATTGACTTATTTTCCCCTCCTGTTTTGTGTCTTTTAATTTACAATACATAATTGTATACCCTAATCATTTTAAGTGGTGTACCTAGTCATTTCTAAGTGACATACCTAATCATTTTTAAGTGGTATACCTCTTGACGATCTATTTTGTTAAAAACCTTTGATTTGCCGAAGGTATTGGGGGAATATCTATTGATATATTTATTCTGTATATGAAGATGTGAAGAACTAAAAAGCCTCTTTAAAGTTCTATAGATTTTTAATAAAGATTTTCTTTTTTAACCATTTACTTATTTTCTTTATTAGATTTTTCCTGACACGTTTTTACCATTTTAATAAAAATGAAAAATTTTAAATAACACTGAGAAGTCTCACATCTAGTAACTGAGTTACTGAACACAGAGTCTTTAATTCCTAAGAGTATTTAATTGCTAATTGCTAGACATATTACTATGCAGATTTCCAAAATCTAATAAATAAGGAAATATGACTTGGTTCAGAACTCTGAAATGCTGGCAAGAAATAATATTTGGTAGGCTGGCTAGTCCCCTTCCCCCTTTTTTTTTTCTGTCTGTTTCTGCTTTTTCCCTTAGGTCTGCACCTGTTCAGCATTTGGCAGGATGGCAAGAGGAGGAGCAGCAGGGTGAAACTGACACAGTTCTGGTGAGTTTCACTTTGCTGCTCCTCCTGATACTCAGGGAAAGAATTTTATTACTTTCTGTTGGAAACCACCAGTCTCCAAGTGAATCCTTAATACGTGATGACAGTATTATTTCTTTAGGATTGACTCACTATTTGTATGTGTTCTACTTATTCCAGTCTGCAGCGGCTCTTTGTGTTGGAGTTGGGAGTTTTGCTGATCCGGATGACCTGCCCGGGCTGGCACACTTTTTGGAACACAGTAAGATCTTTGTAAAATATCATTCGTGGGTGTGTTTTTTCCTCCAGATTTGTATGAATTGATTTCAAAGATGATAACTGGTTCAATAGAAGTATGATACGTTTAACGAGGTAAAAGGCTAAGAAAAAATATTTATGAATATCATAGCTGAAGACTTAAATTTAATCTCCTTAACCATATTAGTTTTGTGGATTAGGATGAAACCACTTAGAAGAATATTTTAACATGTAGATTTTATTATTGTTCAGGCATGCTAAAGCCAACAGATCAGCAGATAATTGCGTCTCTAGAAATCTAGTCTTTAACTTTGGAAGGGCTGTCTCTCCCACAGTTAGCAAGTCCCCAAGATTTCAAAGCATTAGAAATACAAAAAATTTAAAAAACTTGATTAATATCAAAACAAAACAAAATTTTTGGTTTAACTATAAATGTACCTAAATAAAACCTGTGTGGATGCTAAATAGATAGAGATATAGATATTTTAATCCATATTTGTTTTCTTGAATTATTTATATTCTGATTTTCTAAGCTAACTGAGGGTAAACTTCTCTCCTTAGGAGTTATTATAATAACAATCTGCATACATGCTCATGTTGTTTGCATTTTAATGTTTTTACAAATGGAATATTTCTTAGTTTTTTTAGTATAAAACTAATATATGAGCATTATAGAAAATTACAAAAACAAATAAAATGAAGAAAGTATTATTGAGACACAACCATTGTTAACATGTTGGTATATTTTCTTCCAGTTTTTTTTGCATTTGAGAAATTTTATCCTTGATAATAAAAACATTGTCTTATATCTTTGTCTTCTGTGACTTTGTGTTCTTTCCACTTAGTGGTGTTCATGGGTAGTTTGAAATACCCAGATGAAAATGGATTTGATGCCTTCCTGAAGAAACATGGGGGTAGTGATAATGCTTCAACTGATTGTGAACGTACAGTCTTTCAATTTGATGTCCAGAGAAAATACTTTAAGGAAGCCCTGGACAGGTAACTAACTTAAAATGTATATTTATTTTAATTATCTAATGACATTTTATAAATGGAAATAGTGGATGTTGTTCTCTGGTATTTCTTTCTAAGCAGTACTCTAATTCTGTAGAGTTGTCATAGTACTTTATTTGGAGAAATGAGCAAACTATTAAATGTCCTTGGTTCCTGTTCTATAATACTTAGTCTTTGCATTAAAGATTAAACTGAAACCCTTAAACACCTTTGAGTTTCATAAATGTAATCTGTGGTGGCTCAATATTGCAATTATTTTTCTAATTTAATAGAAAATACAGAAAACAAGCAAAAAAAGGGTATGATTGCTTCTAATTTTATCATTTAAAGATAACTATGGTTATTTGTTTTGTTTAATTCCAGATATGGGTGAATCCTTTTATATTTTTATTTTTATTTTTTTTAAGATTTTATTTATTTATTTGACAGACAGAGACCACAAGTAGGCAAGAGAGGCAGGCAGGGAGAGAGAGGAGGAAGCAGGCTCTCCGCGGAGCAGAGAGCCCGATGTGGGACTCAATCCCAGGACCCTGGGATCATGACCTGAGCTGAAAGCAGAGGCTTTAACCCACTGAGCCACCCAGGCGCCCCTCCTTTTATATTTTTAAACAAGGTATATCATTTTTACACATCATTATATAATTTATAAAACATAATATTAAGGGATTCGGTGTTATTTTTGTTGTATAAAAGTATCATAATGTGTTCAAGTTACATATTTTTTTAAAGCTTTTGGTATTTACTGCAAAATTGTTTTCCAGAAAGCTTATGTCTATGCATTAGTAGAATTTTGATATCAGAAGGATGCAGACCAAAGTCTACACTAGAAAAAAGAAATCATTTCATGCCAAATTCTACATAAATAAAAGATTGAAATATAAAAAAAGAAATCTTGAATTTGACCAGTATAATGTAAGTCTTTGAGGGCAGAGATTTTTGTCTATTTTTTTTTGTTGTTATCTTTGTAGCATTGAGAATTTGATAGATAACACAAATAAATTTGTTGAATGCATTCATAGTGTTTCATTATAGAAAAAATTACCATAAAATTACCATAAATGACCAGAAAATTCTCAAAACATGACAAAAGTTCAGTTTTCTTAAATTGTCTCTTTCCTTAAGAGATTAATTTAAAAAAAAAAATTTTTTTTTAATTTATTTGACAGACAGAGATCACAAGTAGGCAAGAGAGGCAGGCAGGGAGAGAGAGGAGGACGCAGGCTCTCCGTGGAGCAGAGAGCCCAATGTGGGGCTCGATCCCAGGACCCTGGGATTATGACCTGAGCCGAAAGCAGAGGCTTTAACCCACCCAGGCGCCCCAAGAGATTAATTTAATGCTGAAAAATTTTTTGGGTAAAATTCTGTAAGTTGAAAGTATATACCATTATTTTCAATGAAATAAATATGTGTTCCTGAACCCCCAAATTATCAACTCTTTTGCTAAAACAATGTCAAAATCCCATTAAAATTGACCCTATTGCTTTGATAACACTATTATAGGATATAACGTTTTGGTTTTTCTTTATTAATCTCTAATATAGCTGCTGCCTTGTTCAGTGAATTATTTTATGGCTGTTTTTAATTGAATACTTAAGAACATGCTCATAGCTCATACATTTGATACTCAGTTTTTCTGTAAATCAACATTTAATTCCAAAATAACAAACAAAAGGATAGGGACAAAATAAATCAGTGACGGCAGAGCAAATGATACTAAAAGTTATCTTTCCTGTGAACTTATAAAATCAGGAATACTCTGAGGATGATTGCATGTTTGCTCATTTCAAAGTTCTTAGTTCCCAAGGTTCACAAATCCAAACAGGTCTTTGTATGTGTAGAGAAATCTTAAGCAGTAGTCAGGTTGAATTCTCATGACTTTATATTTTGTTACAAAACCAAAAATAACCCCCAAGACAAACACACCAGTACCCCTTCCCATCCCACCCCCACCAAGAAAACCCCCATTTGGTTATATCTAAATATAAAGAAGGAAGAAGGGGCACCTGGGTGGCTCAGTGGGTTAAAGCTTCTGCCTTCGGCTCAGGTCATGATCCCAGGATCCTGGGATCAAGCCCTGCATCGAGCTCTCTGCTGGGCAGGGAGTCTGCTTCCCGTTCTCTCTCTCTCTGTCTGCCTCTCTGCCTACTTGTGAACTCTGTCTGTCAAATAAATAAATAAAATCTTAAAAAAAAAAAAAAAAGAAACCCATTTCATTGGAAAAAAGATTAGGCAAAGGGTCTGTTGAATAAATTCTGACCACCTCAGATTTGATGAAATATGGTATAAAGTTTAAAGAACTTATTCATTTCTTTGTTCTGTACATTTCTGATTTAAGGACGGCTTTAGGAAATCAAAAAGATAATTACATATTTGTTTCTACTTACAGAAAAAGAACCTACAGATAAGAATAGTACTATATTAGTAGGAGAAATTAATAAGAATATCAAATCATGAATTTATGACAAATGATAGCAGTAGAGCATTAAGTATTGCATCTACAATAATAAGTATGATAATATTATACTTCTACAATTACGAAGGAATAAAATGTCTTTGGTTCGTTTGCAAAGGACTCATATAGCATGCATTGAGTGTGCCAGTATTTTTCAATAGGTCAGTAAAATCCGATTCCTTCACACAAGTCACATTGTTTGGTAGTATCTTGGATCATTTAAGTAAAAAGTTGAGGAGATGACTGAATTTTTACTCTGGTAAATAAGTGAGAATGGAAGTTGCTTTTGCCCTGCTGGCATTTGCTAATTTCAGTAGATTTGGACTTGGCTTTATCATTCTCTCAGGCCAAGGGCAAGAAATATCAAAGCCTTGGATGTCCACAAAGTGGGATATCTAACAGGAGACCCTTATAATAAGCTGGGACTCAGGTCAAGGAAATGGATCAGACATCCAAAGGAATTACAGCCCATTTTCAGAATGCCTGAGTTTTCTGGTGAACTTCAAGCCTTGATTGTGATTTAACACAGTCCAGAATTGATAGTGTTCTTGGATCCCTGAGAGAAGCAAGCACAATTCTTTAAAAAGAAAATGCTTCCATTGATGTATAAATGAAAGAAGAAAATGTGAAATATCTATAGATAGATGTAGACAATGGAATATTATGCAGCCATGAGAAAGAAGGGAATCTTTACATTTGCAACAACATGGATGAACCCAGAGGACTTTAAACTAAGTGAAATAAACCACACAGAAAAAGACAAATACTATATGATCTCACCCATGTGGAACCAAAAAAAAAAAAAAAGAAAGAAAGAAAAGACAGAAAAAATCCGAATTGATAGCAACAGAGTGGAATGGTGGTTACCAGAGGCTGGATACTGGGAAGATGGGAAGATGCTGGTCAAAGGGCATACACTTTCAGTTATGAGATGAATAAGTTCTGAAGATACAATGTTCAGCATGCGTGGTGACCATGATAATACTGTAATGTACACTTGAAATTTGCTAAGAGAATAGATCTTCAACATTCACACACACACACACACACACACACACACAGAGGAAATTAAGTAAGGTTTTGGGTGTGTTAATTGTGGTAATAATTTCACAAAGTATATGTATATCACATCATGTCATATACTTTATTTTCATAAAAGATTTTATTTATTTGTTTGAGCGGGAGAGTGAGAAGGAGAAGCAGACTCCTTGCTGAGCAGAGAGTCCGACACGGGGCTTGATCCCAGGACCCTGAGATCATGACCTGAGCCAAAGGCAGATGCTTAACTGACTGAGCTACCCAGGTGTTCCTGTACATTTCATTTTTTTTTTATTTTTAAAGATTTTATCTATTTATTTGACAGATAGCAAGAGAGGGAACACAAGCAGGGGTAGTGGTAGAGGGAGAAGCTGGCTTTCTGCTGAGCAGGGAGCCCGATGTGAAGCTTGATCCTAGGACCCTGGGATCATGACCTGAGCCAAAGGCAGTTGCTTAAGGACTGAGCCACCCAGGTGACCTTGTACATTCTAAATATATATAATTTTGGGGGTGCTTAGGTGGCTTAGTTGGTTAAGCATCTGATTCTTGGTCTTCGCTCAGGAAATTCAGGTCTTGATCTCAGGGTCATGAGTTTAAGAATTGCATTGGGCTCCATGCTAGGCATGAAGCCTACTTAAAAAAAAAAAAAAAATAAAGAAAAGAAAAAATATATAATTTTCTCAATTGTACTTCAAATAAATCTGCAGGAGAGGGGGGAAAAAAAAACAAGGAAATGCTTCATCCTAGGCCTTATATTGCTCTTATAAATAGTTTTTCAAGTAAAATGATCACCATTCATTCAAATGTAAGGAGACCCACAAAACAAGACATGAGTGAGAACAGAAAGACCTTTAATTCATTGGAGATCTTAAGCATTGGAATAGTTAGACACACATTATAAAAATGATTATATTTTCTGTTTTAAAGAAATAAAGCATTGGGGTGTTTGAGTGGCTTGCTTGGTTGAGTATTGACTCTTGATTTTAGCTTAGATCGTGATCTCAGAGTCTTGGGATTGAGCCCTGCATCAGGCTTCCTGCTCAGCAGGGAGTCTGAGAATTCTCTCCTTCTGCCCCTCCCCACATTCACAGGCTCTCTCTAAAATAAGTCTTAAAAAAAGAAGGCACAAGTTTGAATACAGTTGCAAGTAATAGGAAACTATAACATGTGACCTATGAGATTTGGAAAATAAAAATAAAACATCTTGAACTGAGATATGATGATTAAAATAGAAAACTTAATGGATTGGTTTAAGAAAAGAGTAGGTACAGATGAAGATAGAATTAGTGAACTGGAAGATAGGCCAAAAGATGTTCAAAATATAACATAAAGAGGGGAAAATACAGAGAAAAGGAAAAAGGGGCAGAGAAGATAGAGTAGAAATGTTCAGTGGAGTCCTAGAAGGGGAGAGAAAAATGGAGAGGACACAGTATTTGAAGGGTTGATCACTGGAAATTTTTCAGAACATCAAGTCAGATGTTAAAGAAATCTAACAGATTCCAAAAGTGTACATTAAAAGGAATCCATAGATAGAGAAACAGTCATCCTGCAGAAAACCAAATATAGGAAATCTTTGCCAGATAAACAGGCAAAATTCCTTCAAAGGAATATTAGTTAAATTGCTGGATGACTATTTAGCAGCAGTAGTAGAAGGTGAAGGACAGTGGGATATCTGCAGTAGCCTGAAAGGAAATAACTACTAACCACAAATTCTACACCAAGCAAAAATATGTTTTAAGAATGATTGTAAAATAGATCTTCAGACACACAGTAGAGTTTGCCACCAGCCAAGTAGGAAATTCTAAAGAATTTATTTCAGGTAGAAGGAAAATGAAGGTCAGAGATGAAAAAAAGAACAATGAAAGTCATTTTACAGGAATAAATATAAATGAATATTATTTAAAGCAATAATTGTGAAATTTAAAAAGTACATAGAATTAAAGCAAAAATAGTATATCAGTCAGGAGTAATATAAATGGAGAAAAGTTACTTTGGGGGATAAGGTTTTGATTAACATTAGACATTGTTAAGTTAAAAGGATACATGGAATATTTTTTAGGGTAACTTCTAAAAGGAGAGAATTTGAGGGGCTCCTGGGTGGCTCAGTTGGTTAAGCATCTGATTTCTGCTTAGGTTAGGATCTCAGGGTCTTGGGATCAAGCCCCACATCAGGCTCTGTGCTTAGTGGGGATTCTGTTTCTCCCTGTCTCTCTTCCTCTGGCCCTCTCTCCACTCGTGCTCTCTCTCTCAAATAAATCTTTTAAAATATAAAAAAAAATAAAATAAAAACAGAATTTGAGTGTAAAAATTCCAAACCAGTACAGGGAAAATATTTGGGATTGCTTTTTAAAAAACATTTAATTAAGTGATAAGTTAGGTGGCACCAATTCTTTCTTCTAAGGGAACTCACAAAATAAGATGAGAAATCAAGGAAGGCTTGCTTTCTGAAAGAAGTGGTGTTTTCTGGGATCTGAAGGGTGAGTAGGAACTGCCGCAGGCTAGAGGCAGTCCATGAGCTTAGACCCCTTTTTAATGACTGTGATGGAGTACCTGCTTTCTAATAAATCTCTTTCAAGTGGTAAGAGTTGAAGCTGAGACATGGCTGCCCAGTTTGATATTTTCAGCCTCCCTTGCAATGAGGTATGGTCTTGTGGAAAGTCTTGCCAATGAAGTGTGAGTGGAAGTAAGATGATCTCTGACCCTATACCTCAGTTGGAAAGGAAACAACTTTGAAAATCTTGTGTTGAAAATCAGAGTCATTATCATCCTGAGTCTCTGAAAGTCTGAGTGGAGGAGACCTACCTACTGATCTGGTTCATCTATCTTGGACTGTCCTGGTAGCCGGAAATAAACTTCTGTCTTCGTTGAGTCATGACATTTTTGGTTCCTTTGTTACAGCAGTTAACATATGTTTTTGCATATGTGTGTGTGTCTTTGTGTATGTTTGTGTGTATACATGTGTGTTTTTTTTTTGTTTTGTTTTTTTGTTTTGTTTTTTACAAAAATAGAATATTTGGGCACCTGGGTGGCTCAGTGGGTTAAAGCCTCTGCCTTCAGCTCAGATCATGATCTCAGGGTCCTGGGATCGAGCCCCACATGGGGCTCTCTGCTCAGCAGGGAGCCTGCTTCCCCCTCTCTCTCTCTGCCTCCCTCTCTGCCTATTTGTGATCTCTGTCTGTCAAATAAATAAATAAAATAAAATAAAATAGAATTGTACCATATGTACTATTTCACTTAACAAATCCATAGTATCTATATCTATATCTGTATATTATATTTTTAAGATCTTATTTACTTATTTGACAGAGACAGATAGAGAGCACAAGAAGGGGGAGCAGCAGGCAGAGGGAGAGGGAGAAGCAGCAGGCTCCCTGCTGAGGACCCTGGGATCGTGACCTGAGCTCAAGGCAGACGCTTAAATGACTGAGCCACCCAGGCATACCTCAATAGATACATTTCCATGATTTTTTGAACCTTTAAGTTGAAAGAATAGTACAGATAATACACACTACATTTTATCTTGTCAACTTGCTTTATCTCTCACTCTGTATATTCTTTTTCTGAACAATTTCAAAGTGACCAGGCGTTATGATGCTTCACCCGTAAATACTTCAGTGTGTATCTCCTATCGAAACAGACATTCTCCTGCAAGACCAGCACTGCTGCAATACTAGTGCGTTAAGATAATTTAATCGTCCCTTACATTATCTAATATGTAGAGCGTATTCAGTGTGAATTGTCCTCCATTTTTCTTTTAGTTGTCTTGATCTATGATCCAATCAAGGTACATGCATTGCATGCAGTACATCTCTTCAGTTCTCTGCCCTTTTTGCTTTTTTTTTTTTTTTTAAATCATTTTTATTGTTTGGAAGAGTCCTAGAATACTTTATTTTCTGAATTTGATTGACTCCTCATAATAAAATTCAGGCTAATAAAAAAATTTCTCTTAAATAATGAATTCAGAGGAAAAAATGGGAGAGACAGAAACAGAATACAGAATGAATAGTACAGAGGGGGAGGGGGAAGATGTAGATCCATATATATCAGTAATTACTGTTAAATGTATATGAATTAACATTCAGTTAGAAGGTAAACATTATTTTCAAACCTGGTTTTCAAGATTTAGATATAAACTACAAATACAGAAAGGTTGAAAGTAAGAGGGTCATAAAATAATATATCATGCAGATAGATACACCAGTGTAAAGAAGGCTAGAGTAATTATATTGATATCAGAAAAAATAGGTACTTTTTAAAAAAAAATTATTTATTTGTCAGAGAGAGAGGGAGAGCGAGCGAGTGAGCACAGGCAGACAGAGTGGCAGGCAGAGGCAGAGGGAGAAGCAGGCTCCCTGCCGAGCAAGGAGCCCGATGTGGGACTCAATCCCAGGACGCTGGGATCATGACCTGAGCTGAAGGCAGCCACTTAACCAACTGAGCCACCCAGGTGTCCCAGAAAAAATAGGTACTTTAAGGCAAAAAAAAATTTACTGTTGTTCAAAGCTTACTTCATGTTGTTGAAAATTTAACTAGGAAGACATATTTGTTTTAAATTTGAACACATCTAATTAACGTAGCCTCAAAATAAATCAGATATAAGGATAAATGCACAAATAGCCAACCTCTGTGGGATATTTAACATTTCCTTTTCAGTATTTGAGATAACAGCCATTACCATGGTTTCCAGGTTACAAATTTTTCCAGGTGTAATAAAATGCTTTAAAAGGTTGACCATATTTTAAGCCACAGATTCAGTCCAAATTTCACTGGAGTACTATTAATTACATTTTCTGATCACAGTACACTGTTAAAATTCAGCTAGGAATCAATAGCAGAAAGACAGCTAGAACACCCACTTTTGTTTGGAAATTAAGTATACTAGTATGAAATACCTGGGTAAAAGGAGAGAAAGCGTGTCTGAAATTAGAAAATATTTGGCATTGAATTATAAAAATATGGAGTATTGTGAGATGTAGGAATAGTAGCACTTCAAGGGAAATGTATAATCTTAACTGCATATGTTTTTTTTTTTTTAAGATTTTACTTATTTATTTATTTGACAGAGAGGTACACAGTGAGAGAGGGAACAAAAGCCAGGGAAGTGGGAGAGGGAGAAACAGGGTTCCTGCTGGACAGGGAGCCCGATGGGGTCCAGGATCCCCGGACCCTGGGGTCATGACCTGAGCCGAAGGCAGCGGCTTAACGACTGAGCCACCCAGGTGCCCCACTAACTGCATATGTTAGAAGAGAAGAATGCCTTAATGTTTATGAGCTAGTCAGTCTCAGGAAGTCTGAGCAAAATATGCCCAAAGAAGATATAAGGAAATGATAAAAATAGGAGCAGAAATTAAAATGTAAAGCAAACTGACATCACCAGGAAGGGTGAAGTAAAAGTACGTCTGAAAAGCCTTGCCTCTATAAGAGCAATGAGAACATTGCCAAAATTCATCAAAATCATTTTTTCAGAACGCTGGATATTTAAGAAGCTCAGCAGATTGTAGAAAAGAATAAGTTTAATGATATCCATAAGACATAGTTAACTTTTTGAAAGCCAAATATAAAGGGAATATTGCTAGCAATATAAAAAAACTAGCAAGTCAGAAGCAGGGGTGCCTGGGTGGCTCTGTTGGTTGGGTCTGTGCCTTTGGCTGGGTTCATGGTCTTGGGGTCCTGGGATCGAGTCCCACATCGGGCTCCCTGCTCAGTGGAGAGTCTGCTGCTCCCACTGCCTTTGCTTGTGCTCTCTCACATGCTTTCTCTCTCTCAGACAGTCTTTAAAAAAAAAAAAAGAAGAAGAAGCTCTTATACAAGATAATCTTAATAAACAGCTGATTTCCCATTGCAACCTTGGAGGCAAGAAGGCAATGGTATGACATTAAAACTGCTGTAGATTATAAACCAAGAATTCTTTTTTTAAAAAATATTTTTATTAACATATAATGTATTATTTGCCCGAGGGGTACAGGTCTATGAATCATCAGGCTTACACATTTCACAGCACTCACCATAGCACATACCCTCTCCAGTGTCCATAACCCAACCACTCTATCCCTATCCCCCAACCCCCAGCAATTTTCAAGTTTGTTTTGTGAGATTAAGAGTCTCTTATGGTTTGTCTTCCTCCCGATCCCATCTTGTTTCATTTTTCCAAGAATTCTTTTTTTTTTTTTAAAGATTTTATTTATTTATTTGTGAGAGAGGAAGAGAGAGAGAGAGCGAGCTCAAGCACAGGCAGAGTGGCAGGCAGAGGCAGAGGGAGAAGCAGGCTTCCTGCCGAGCAAGGAGCCCGATGTGGGACTCGATCCCAGGACGCTGGGATCATGACCTGAGCCGAAGGCAGCTGCTTAACCAACTGAGCCACCCAGGCGTCCCCCAAGAATTCTTTTTTAAAGATTATTTTTTTAGACATACAGCAAAACATTTTTTAGTTTTTTATTTTAATTCTAGTATAGTTAACATACAGTGTTAAATTAGTTTCAGGTGTACGATACCCTGATTCAACAATTCTGTGTAGTACTCAATACTCTTCAAAATAACTGTACTCATAATCCCCTTCATCTGTTTTCATCCATATCTCCACCCACTTACCCTCTAGTAACCATCAGTTTGTTCTCTAAGAGTCTTGTTTTTTGGTTTGTTTCTTAAATTCCACATATAAATGAAAATCATAACGGTATTTTTTCCCCTCTGGTTCACTTATTACACTTAGCCTTATACTCTCTACATCCACCTGTGTTACTGCAAATGGCAGGATTTTCTGTTTTTATGGCTGAGTAATATTCTGTTGTATGTATGTGTATATATACAAAATCATCTTTATCCATTCGTCTGTTGATGGACACTTGGATGGCTTCCATAATTTGGCTATTACAAATAATGCTGCTATAAACATAGGCAATTCGTGTTTTCATATTTGTGTAAATGCCCAGTAGTGCAATTACTAGATCATATGGGAATTCTATATTTAGTTTTTTGAGGAACTTTTAAACTGTTTTCCACAGTGGCTGTACTGGTTTGCATTCCCACGAGTAGTGCACGAGGGTTCCTTTTTCTCCACATCCTTGTCAATACTTATTGTTTCTTGTGTTTTTGATTTTAGCCATTCTGACAATGAGGTGATATCTCATTGTGGTTTTGATTTGAATTTCCCTGATGGTGAGTGATACTGAGCATCTTTTCATGTGTCTTTTGGCCATCTGTATATTTTCTTTGGAGAAATGTCTGCTCGTGTCTTCTGTCCATTTTTTTTTTAAATTTATTTATTTGTCAGAGAGAGAAGGAGAGCGAGCGAGCACAGGCAGACAGAGTGGCAGGCAGAGGCAGAGGGAGAAGCACGCTCCCTGCCAAGCAAGGAGCCCAATGTGGGACTCCATCCCAGGATGCTGGGATCATGACCTGAGCCGAAGGCAGCAGCTTAACCAACTGAGCCACCGAGGCGTCCCTCTTCTGTCCATTTTTAACTGGTTATTTGTTTTGTTTTATATGAGTTCTTTATATATTTTAGATACTAATCCTTCATCAGATATATCATTTGCAAATATTTTTTCCTATTCAGTAGGTTGTCTTTTGGTTTTGTCGACTGTTTCTGTCTTTGTGTGGAAACTTTTTATTTTTGGTGTGATCCTAATAGTTATTTTTGGTCCCTCTATAAGGAGACATATCTAGAAAAATGTTGTTACAGCCAATATCAGAGAAATTACTGCCTGTACTTTCTTCTAGGATTTTTATTGTTGCAGGTCTGACATTTAGGGGCTTAATCCATTTTAAGTTTATTTTTGTGTATGGTGTAAGAAAGTGGTCCACTTTCACTATTTTGCAGGTAGCTGTCCAGTTTTCCCAGCACCATTGGTTAAAGGAACTATCTTTTCTCCATTGCATATTTTTACCTCCTTTGCTGAAGATTAATGGATCATATAATCGTGGGTTTATTTGTGGGTTCTCTGTTCCATTCCATTGATCTATGTGTCTGTTTTTGTGCCAGTACCATACTGTTTTGATTACTACAGCTTTGTAGTATATCTTGATACCTGGTTTTGTTTTTCTTTTTCAAGATTACGTTGGCTGTTTGGGGTCTTCTGTGGTTTTGTACAAATTTTAGGATTATTTGTTCTAGTTCTGTGAAAAATGCTGTTGGTGTTTTGATGGGGATTGCATTAAATCTGTAGATTGCTTTGGGTAGTATGGACATTTTAACAATATTTTTCTTTCAGTCCCTGAGCATGGAATATCTTTCTGTTTGTTTGTGTCATCTTCAATTTCTTTCATCAGTGTTTTATAGTTTTCAGAGTACAGCTCTTTTAGCTCCTTAAGTTTATTCCTAGGTATTTTATTATTTTGGGGGTAATTGTAAGTGGAATTGTTTTATTAATTTTCTGGTGCTTATTATTAGTGTATAGATATGCAATGCACTACTGTATATTGATTTTTGTGTCCTGCAACTTTACTGAATTCATTCATCAGTTCTAGGAATTTTTTGGTGGAGTATTTTGAATTTTCTATATATAGTATCATGTCATCAACAAATAGTGCAAGTTTTTACTTTTTCCTTACTAATTTGTATGCTTTTTCTTCTCATTGTCTAATTACCGTGGCTAGGACTTTCAGGATTGTGTTGTATAGATGTGGTGAGAACAGACATACTTGTCTTGTTCTGACCTTAGGAGCAAAGCTTCGTTTTTCCCCATTGAGTTTGATGTTAGCTGTGGGTTTTTCAAATACGGTCTTAAAATGTTGAGGTATATTCCCTCTAACCTACTTTGTTGAGGGTGTTTTTTTTTTTTTTTATCATGAGTGGGTCTTGTACTTTGTCAAATGCTTTTCCTGTATCTATTGAAATGATAATATGATTATTAAAATTCTTTTCTCGTGTTGATGTGATGTAACAAATCAGTTGATTTGCAAATATTGAACCATCCTTGCACCCCAGAAATCCATTTGTTTGTGGTGAATGCTTTTCTTAATGTATTATTGGATCTAGTTAGCTAATATTTTGTTGAGGATTTTTGGATCTGTGTTCATCAGAGATGTTAGCCTGTAGTTCCTCTTTTTTTGTAATGTTTTTATCTATTTTTGGTATCAGGGTAATGCTGGCCTCATAGAATGATTTTAGCAGCTTCCTTCCTCTTTTTTTTAGAATAGTTTGAGAAGAATAGGTATTAACTCTTCTTTAAATGTTTGATAGCATTCATTTGTGAAGTGGTCTGGTCCTGAACTTGTTTCTGGGAGTTTTTTCATTACTGATTCCATTTAATTGTTGGTAACCAGTCTGTTCAAATTTTCTTTCTTTCTGATTCAGTTTTGGTAGGTTATATGTTTCTAGGAATTTAACGATTTCTTCTAGGTTGTATAATTTGTGGGCTAATAATTTTTCAGAATATTCTCTTATAATCCTTTGTATTTCTGTGGTGTCTGTTATTTTTCCTTTCATTTCTGATCTGTTTACTTGAGTCCTCTGTTTGTTTGTTTGTTTGTTTGATGAGCCTGGCTGAAGGTTTATCAATTTCATTGATTTTTTTTTTCTTTTTCAAATAACCAGCTCCTTGTTTCATTGATCTGTTCTTTTTGTTTGTTTCTGTTTTGTTTATTTCTGCTCTAGTCTTTATTATTTCTTTCCTTCTGTTGGTTTTGGGTTTTGCTTGTTCTTTTCCTAGCTCCTTTAGAGGTAAAATTAGTTTGCTTATTTGAATTATTTTTCTTTCTTCTTGAGTTAGGCCTGTATTGCTGTAAACTTCCCTTTTATAAAAGCTTGCTGCTTGTCAAAGATTTTAACTGTTGTGCTTTCATTTTTATTTGTCTCCATGTCTTTTTTTATTTTCTCTGATTTCTTGTTGACCCGCTCATTGTTTAGTAGCATGTTATTTAACGTCCACATAATTGTGCTCTTTCCAGATCTTTTTCTTGTGGTTGATTTGTAGTTCATAGCATTGTGGTTAGAAAAGATGCATGGTATAACTTCAGTCTTAAAAGTTGTGTAGACTTGTTTTGTGGCCCAATATGTAATCTGGAGAATGTTCCTGTGCACTTGAAAAAAATGTTCTGCTGCTTTAGGATGGAATGTTCTGAGTGTATGTTTTAGATCCATCTGGTGCAATGTGTCATTCAAGTTCATTCTTTCTTTGTTGATTTTCTGTTTGGATAATCTGTCCATTCATATAAGTAGAGGATCAAAGTCCCCTACTATTACTCTGTTACTAGTGATTACTTTATTTATGTTTATGTTATGCTCGTATATTGGGTGCATACATATTTATAATTATTATATCTTCCTGTTGGGATTGTTCCCTTTATGATTATACAGTGTCCTTCTTGTTCTCTTGTTATAGTCTTTAATGTTTTAAAGTCTATTTTATCTGATACAAGTATTGCTACCCCAGCATTCTTTTCACATCCATTTGTGTGATAAATACTTCTCTATCCCTTCTCTTTCTTTCTTTTTTTTAAAGATTTTATTTATTTATTTGACAGACAGAGATCACAAGTAGACAGAGAGGCAGGCAGAGAGAGGAAGGGAAGCAGGCTCCCCGCTGAGCAGAGAGCCCGATGTGGGGCTCGATCCCAGGACCCTGGGAACATGACATGAGCCGAAGGCAGAGGCTTTAACCCACTGAACCACCCAGGTGCCCCTATCCCTTCACTTTCAATCTGCATGTGTCTTTAGGGCAGAAGTGAGTCTCTTGTAGGTAGCATATAGATGGATCTTGCTTTTTTATCCATTCCATTATTCTATGTCTTTTGATTTGAGTGTTTAATTCATTTATATTCAGTGTAATTAGTGGTATATATGTACTTACTACCATCTTATTACTTGTTTTATGGCTGTTTTGTAATTCTTCTCTGTTCCTTCTCATGCTGTCTTCTGTCTTGATTATTTGGCTTTCTTTAGTGAAATATTTGGATTTCTTTCTCTCTATTTTTTCCAATCTGTTACTAGTTTTTGATTTGCAGCTACCATTTGGTTTGTGTATGACATCTTCTGCATATAGCAGTCTATATTAAGTTGATGGTCACTTAAGTTTTAGCCCATTCTTTACTCCTCTCCACACTGTGTTTTAGGTATAGGGTGTCATACTTTACATCTTTTTCTTTTGAGTGTCTTAACTGATGTTTACAGATATACTTATTTTTACCAGTTTTGTGCTTCCTACTTTTTAAACTCTTATTTATAGTCTTTGCTTTCCACTCAGAGTCCCCTTCAATATTTCTAATAGGACTGTTTTGGTGGTCATGATTTCTTTTAACTTTTGTCTGTCTGGGAAACTCTTTAGCTCTCTTCCTGTTCTGAATGGTAGCCTTACTGGATGGAGTATTCTTGACTGCTGATGTTTCCCTTTCAGCACTTTGAATATATCATGCCACTCTCATCTGACTGGCAAAGTTTCTGATGAAAAGTCAGCTAACAGCCTTATGAGGTTTCCCTTATATTTAATGGTTTTCTTTTCTCCTGATGCTTTTAAAATTCTCTCTTTATCACTACTTTTGGTCACTTTAATTACTATGTGTCTTGGTTTGGACCTTCTTGGGTTGATTTTGTTGTAGGATCTGTGTGCTTCCTGGATCTGGATTTCTGTTTCCTTCACCCAGATTCAGGGAGTTTTCAGCTATTTCTTCAAATAAATTTTCTGTCGCCATTCCTCTCTTCTTCTGAGATCCCTATAAAATGAATGTTAACATATTTCATGGTGTCACTAAGTTTTCTATTTTCATTTTATATTTTTTTCCTTTCCCCCCATCTTGATTGTTTTCCATTACTCTGTGTTCCAGGTTACTGATCCATTCACCTGCTGCTTTTCATCTACAATGTATTCTATCTACTGTATTTTTAATTTCAGTTATTGAGTTCTTCATCTCTGATTGGTTCTTTATGTTTTCTGCCTCTTTGTAAGGGGTCTCACTGAGGTCCTCCAGTCTTTTCTCAAGTCCAGTGAGTATCTTTATCATTGTTAGTTTAAATTCTCTATCAGGCATAATACTTATCTCTGTTTCATTTACATCTGTTGCTATGGTTTTGTCCTATTCTTTAATTTGAGACATATTCCTCTATCTCTTCATTTCGTCTAACTTTTTGAGTCTGTTTCTGTATGGTAGGCAATTCAGCTACGTCTCCTGCTCTTGAAAGTAACAGCCTGGGGCGCCTGGGTGACTCAGTGGGTTAAAGCCTCTGCCTTCAGCTCAGCTCATGATCCCAGGGTCCTGGGATTGAGCCCCGCATCAGGCTCTCTGCTCAGCGGGGAGCCTGCTTCCCTTCCTCTCTCTCTGCCTGCCTCTCTGCCTACTTGTGATCTCTGTCAAATAAATAAATAAAATCTTTTTAAAAAAGGAAGTAACAGCCTTTTGAAGAAAAGGTCTTGTCCTGTAATGCACTATCCTCTGTTCACCAGAACCTGGTACTTCAGGGTGTCTCCTGTGTGTGTTGTGTGTGTCCTGCTGTTGTGGCTGAGCCGCTTTTTTCTTTAGTCCACTTCTCTGCAATGGTTCTCTTTTGTTTGTTTGGTTCCTTTGCTGTTAGTGGGCCAGTCTGGGGCCACCTTGGGCTTTAGTTGAGTCAGATTGAGTGTTTTGTTGTAGCACCAAACTCTAGAGTGCTTTTCCTGTTTTGTCCCCTGAGAAACTTTTGTTGGTGGGCAAGGCCTATAATCAGAACAGCTGTCTACTCCCAGCCCACTGTTGGGGCTGCTGTGTGACTGGTATATTGGTTATCTTTCCCTTTCTCTGGGGCAGGAGTCACTTTGGAGTGGTGCCGGCACATTGGTACTGCTTGCACACTGTCAGGCTTGTGGCATTACATTGGATAGGCTCTCACCAAGGGTGTAGTGGAGGGGGCAGATCTGTAGAAGCATGTTGGATGCAGGGTGTTAGTGAAAGTTTGCCCTGATCTGCTGTGGAAAGAGATGTGGAGAACAGGCATGGCTGAAGGGGCATGTCCACAGGAGAATGCAGGTGTGGTTTGGCGATGTTAGCAAGTTAGATAGCAAGTGTTAGCATTGTGTTATGTGCTTAGGCTGGTAGTAGGGGGAGGAAATTGTACCCTCCCCCAACTCCTTTGTTCCTGGAGAAGTCTCCCGACTGGTCCGTGTTCATATAGCACAGGCTCTGAGATTAGTAAATCTCCCTCCTGTGTACCCCAGGTGGTTTTCAAACTGCTGCTTCTATGCTGTCTCTGTGGGACTCTGTTTTGCTGTCTCTTTAAGGGTAGGGACTTAGTTTCTTTCCTCTTGCTCTTCCAGCTCTCTCAGAGCCAAGCCCACTGATTCTTCAAGTACCAGGTTTTAAGTCCTGCTGGTTATAAGAACTTATGAAATTCAGCCCCTCTGTTTTTCAAAACCAAATATTATGGGAATTTGTCTTTCCTGTGTGGGCTCCCCAATGTGGGAGTCTTTCTCTCCCCTCTGTGCACCCGGGTGTCCTTCCCTCCCTCCCATGGACAGTCCTCAGTGTTTGTTTAGCTCCCAACCATGACTCTGCACTTCCTGCCCTCTCCCATATGGTTTCTTCTCTACATTTAGCTGTAGAAAGTTTGTTTTGCCAGTCTTCAGGTCATTTTATGGGTTATTTACACTGATGTGTTATCACATTGTATCCATTGGACAAGGTGAGCTTGGAGTCGTCCTATTGGGCCATCTTTCCCTGAAGTCTCAAGAATTCTGTTTCCAGCAATTATGTCCTTCTAAACTAACAAAAGTAACACATTCTCAGATAAATTAAGAGCTAAGTTTGTCACTAGCAGATCTTCTATATATGACCTGTAGGGAGTCTTGGCTGAAATGAAAGGACATTTATATCCACATGAAGAAATGAAGTGCACTGGTAAGGTAACTACATAGATAAATGTAAAAGAGTACATATATACTTAATGTTTATAAGTTTTTTCCCCCTATCTGATTTAAAAACATTAATTTTATAAAGGAAAGGTTATAAATATGTATTCATAGTCATATAATATGTAAAGCCATAACTTGTATGACAGTAGCTCAAAGGGGTAAAAGAATAGGTATAAAGGAACAATGTTTTTGTATAGATTTGAAATTAAGTCAGTGTTAATTTAAAATGGTTGTCAGGGACGCCTGGGTGGCTCAGTTGGTTAAGTGGCTGCCTTCGGCTCAGGTCATGATCCCAGCGTCCTGGGATCGAGTCCCACATCGGGCTCCTTTGCTCAGCAGGGAGCCTGCTTCTCCCTCTGCCTCTGCCTGCCACTCTGTCTGCCTGTGCTCGCTCGCTCGCTCTCCCTCTGACAAATAAATGAATTAAAAAAAAATAAAATGGTTGTCATAGGTTAAGATATTAAGAAAATAACTCAAATACAGTAAAATAAATGACAAGGGGATTAAAATAGCACACCAGAAAATAATCTGTTTTGGGGGCACCTGGGTGGGGACGCCTGGGTGGCTCAGTTGGTTGGGGGCACCTGGGTGGCTCAGTCGGTTAAGGATCTGACTCTTGATTTTGGCTCAGGTCATAATCTTGGTTTGTGTGACCAAGCCCTGTGTCAGGCTCTGTGCTGGGCTTGGGGACTGCTTTAGATTCTCTCTCTGTCCTTCCCTTTCCCCTCCCAAAAAAGAAAAGAAAATACCTATTTTAACAAAAAGAAGTCAGCAATGGAGAAATAGAGGGAGAACAAGGTAAAAGATCTATAGAAAACAAATAGCAAGAAGTAATCACAGGGCACCTGGGTGGCTCAGAGGATTAAGCTTCTGCCTTCAGCTCAGGTCATGGTCTCAGCGTCCTGGGATCAAGTCCCACATCAGGCTCTCTGCTCAGCAGGGAGCCTGCTTCCCCCCCCATCTCTCTCTGCCTACTTGTGATCACCTCTCTCTCTGTGTCAAATAAATAAATAAAATCTTAAAAAAAAAAGAAGTAATCACAAATCCTAACTTATTAGTAATTACATGTAAATGAATAAGCATTCCAGTTAAAAGACAGATATTGGTAGAATGGATAAAAAAGTATGATTCAAACATGCTTTGTGTAAGAGACACCCTTTAGATTATAATACACCAATAGATTGACAATGAAAACATGGATAAAGATGTATCTGGCAAATGGTGACTCAAGGGAGCTGGAGTAGCTATATAATGTCAGGCAAAATAGACTGTAAGATGAAAATTGTTGACAAAGGAATTTCATAATGATAAAAAGGTCAAGCCATCAAGAACGTATAACAGGGACACCTGGGTGGCTCAGTGGTTAAGCATTTGCCTTTGGCTCAGGTCATGATCTCAGGGTCCTGGGATCGAGTCCCACATCAGGTGCCTTGTTCAGCGGGAAGTCTGCTTCTTCCTCTCCCACTCCTTCTGCCTGTGTTGCTTTTCTTGCTATGTCTCTCTCTGTCAAATAAACTCTTAAAAATAAAAAGAGACTATAACAGTTATAAACATACATTGATCTGTCAAAATCCCCAAAACACATGAAACAAAACTGGCAAAATTGAAGGGAGAAATACACAATACAATAATAATAGTTGGAAGTGTAAAATTGCACGTTTTAAATAAGATTTATTCATTTGTTTATTTATTTGAGAGAGAGCACAAGCAGAGGGGAGGAGCAGAGGGAGAGGGAGAAGCAGACTCTCTGCTGAGCAGGGAGCCCAACATGGGGCTCAATCTCAGGGCCCCAAGATCATGACCTGAGCTGAAGGCAGATGCTCAACTGACTGAGCCTCTTAGGCACCCCTCCACTTTTTTTTTTTTAAGCATGTATTTATTTTAGAGAAAGAGTGGGGTTGAAATGGGCAGAGGAAGAGAGAATCTTAAGCGTACTCTGCGCCAAACACAGAACCTGACATGGGGCTCGATTTTACAACCACAAATAATGATCTGAGCTGAAACCCAGAGTTGGATGCCCCACTGACTGTGCCACCTACGCATTCCAAATTCCACTTTTAATAAAGCATACAACAACTAGGTAGATCAACAGAAAATGGAAGATGTGAGCATCAGTATAAACCAATAGATATCTATAGGATATTCCATCCAAAGTGAGCAGAATACACACATTCTTCTTAAGTGCAGCTTGGATCATTCTCCAGCATTGACATTTATTACCTCATGAAGATAATTCCCAGTAAATTTGAAAGCATTGAAATTATAGACTGTGTTCTGTAACTGTAATGGAATGGAATTGGAAATCTAATGGAAGGAAACTTGGGAAATTCTACATGTGTAGAAATTAAACCATAGACTCTCAAATCAGTGGGTCAAAGAAGAAATCACAAAAGAAGTTAAAAAATACTAATGAAAGTATTCTAATGAATACTTTTGAAGTATTCATGAAAATGAAACTATTGAAAGTTTCTAATGAAACTTTGAGACTAATGAAAATAGCATATGAAAATGTATGAGATGCAGCAAAAACTCTGCTCAGAGGGACATTTATAGCTGTAAATACCTCCATTATAAAAGAAAGATCTAAACTTACATCTTAAGTAGGCAAGGAAGAACAATTTAAGCCCAAATAAACAGAAGGAAGGATAATAACATTTAGAGTGGAAATTGATGAAATAGGGTATAGAAAATAGAGAAAACCAAAAGTTGAAAAAGAACAAAATTGACAAACCTCCAACTATACTGAAAATGAAGACTCAGATTATTACAAGCAGGAATGAAAACATTCCCTTTTTCTTCCTTTCCCTTCCTCTCTCCCTTCCTTCTTTCCTTCTGTCCTTCCTTCCTTCCTTCCTTCCTTCCTCCCTATTTTTCATTTATTTACAGAGAGAGGAGAGAGCATGAGTGGGTGTAGGGGCAGGGGGAGAAGAAGATTCCCCGGTGAGCAGGGATCCCGATATGGGACTGGATCCAGAACCCTGGGATCATGACCTAAGCCAAAGGTAGACACTTAACTGACTGAGCCACCCAGGTGCCTAAAAGTAAACATTTCTATGGTCTTACCAAAATAAAAAGGACTACCATACAATATTGAAGCTACTAGGATGAGATAGGATTTAAGGATTTGGGATTTAAGATCATAGTGTGTGTGTGTACACATTTTCCCCTAGGATAGTGGTTTAGGATTTGCTAGTTCAGCAGTCATGGCAGCTTTAGAGAGCATAGCTACCACAAATAATAAGAATTTGTTTATACATAATCCTACAAATTCCACGGAAGAACTGTTAGAGCTAATACTGAGTTCAGCAAAGTTGCTGGATAGAAGATCGGTGTACAAAAATCAATTGTATTTTAGTACACAAGCAATGAAAAATCCAAAAATGAAATTAAGAAAAAATTCCTTTGACAATAACATCCAAAAAAATAAAATACCAAGGAATAATTTTAACAAAGGAAGCATAAGAGTTGCATGTTTAAAGCCACAAAAAATTGTTGAAATAAATTAAAGAAAACCCAAGTTACAGCAAAAACATCTCATGTTTATAGATTGTAAAACTTTGTTGTTAAGATGGTAATACTTCCTTAGCTGATTTACAGATTCAGTTTAATTTTTTTAAAGATTTATTTATTTGAGAGAGAGAACAAATGTGTGCATGTGGAGTAGGAGGAGCACAGGGAGAGGGAGAGAAACTCTAGCCCACACTCTGCTGAGCATGGAGCCTGTTTCACAACCCTGGATCATGACCTGTGCCAAAATCAAAACTTAGCCGCCCAGCGGCCCCTCAGTTTAATTTGTATCAAAGTTTCAACTGCCTTATTTGAAGAAATTAATAAATGAGCTTATCTTAAGATTCAGTGGGAAAGAAGAGACCAGGATAGCAAAAATTATTTTGAAAGAGAACAAAAGTTGAAGGACTCCTATTCCCAAATTCAAAACTTACTGAAAGGTGTAGTAATCAAACCAGTATGGTACTGGCATAGGGATTGACAGATCAGTGGAATAGCATTGAGACTCCAGAAATAAACCATTACATTTATGGTTAGTTACAAGGGCGCCAAGACAATTCATTGGGAAAGAAAAGGTTTTCAACAAATGTTACTGGGATAACTGGATACAAACATTAACAGATTGAGTCATAGACTTAAATATCAAAGCAAGAACTACAAACTCTGAAGAAAACATAGGCATAAATGTTTGTGACTTCGGATTTGACAATACTTTTTTTCAGATATGACACCAAAAGTAAAAACAAGAAAGGAAAAACTAGATAAATTAGACTCCATTATAATCAAAAACTTTTTAGCTGTAAATTGCCATATGTTGAAAGTGAGAAGACAGCTCACAGAATGGAAGAAACTACTTGTGAATCACGTATCCGACAAGAGACTAGGAGAGAATATGTTTAGAACTCACAGCTCAACAATAGGAGACAATGCAAGTTTAACTTACAAATTAAAAATGGGTAAAGGATCTGAATAGATACTTCTCTGAAGAACACATATAGATGGCCAATAAGCGCATGAAAAGATGCTCAACATCAGTAGTCACTAGGGAAATGAAAATAAAAAACCACAATGATTTACCATTTCACACCATTTGAAAAAGAAGAATAATTACTAGTGAATATTCCAAGAAATTAGGACCTTCATACATTGCTGGTGGTACAGCTATGTGGGAAAACAGTTTAGTGCTTCCTCAAAAAGTTAAATAGAGGTATCATATGTCCCAGCACTTCCCCACTTAGTATGTAACCTAGAAAATTGAAAAAACATCTACACAAAAATTTGTACATGAATGTTCATAGCAGCAGTTATATTCATAATAGGTCTAAGTAGAAATAACCCAAATATCCATCAACTGATGAATAGATAAAATATGATATAGCCATATAATGGAATATTACTTAGCAATAAGAAGGGAATGAGATCCTGATACATACTACAACATGAATGAATCTTGAAAACATGCTAAGTGAAAGAGGCCGGACTTTTGTGTCTGTCATAATGTGTGGTTTCATTTATAAGGAATGTGCAGAATAGGGAAATCCACAGACACCAAAAGTAGAGTCGTAGTTGCCAAGGGCTGGGATGAAGGGGAATAACCGTTAACAAGTACAGAGTTGATTTAGGAGGCAATGAAATTTTCTGAAATTATTGTTAGTGTTTTCACAATCCTGTGAATGTAGTAAATCTGATTAATTATACTCTTTAAAAGGGAATTTTGCAGATTGTGAGAGATTTCTCAGTAGAACCAAACAATATGTATTGTTTTTAAAAAAACTGGAAAGCTAGATGTGGGTTCTTTGAAAAAACTGATAAAATAGATAAGCCTTTCACAAAACTGGTCAAGGGGAAAAAATATGTGCAAATGCCAGGAATGAAAAAGAATATGACTTATGATCTTTCAGATATTGAAAATATAATAAGGTATTTTGAATACCTGTGCCAGTAAGTGAAACAAAAAAACCTGGAAGTACATACATTCTTAGAAATATAATTTATAAAACCCACATGGGAGAAATTACAATAAAAAGTTTGAATAATCTTATAATCATTAAAGAACTGAATTTATAATGAAAAAATCTTCTTAAAAATAAACTGTTAGGTTTAGAGTTCTATAAAAACTTGAAGGAAGAAATAATTCCTCCCTCATTTATGGAGAGACCATGACCTTGATATAAGAAAGTATAGTATAAGAAAAATTATAGACCATAATTACATACAAATAGCAGTATCTAATAAGGATAATACAGTAGTATTGAGTTGGGTTAGAAAATATGAGGTAATGTTAACATGAGAAAATCAATTAATGCAGTTTATCACTTTGTCAGATTTTTTTTTTAAAGATTTTATTTATTTGACAGAGAGCACAAACAGGGAGATGGCAGGCAGAGGGAAAGGAGGAAGCAGGCTCCTGGCTGAGTAGGGAGCCTGATTCGGGGCTCGATCCCAGGAGCCTGGGATTATGACCCAAGCTGAAGACAGCCACTTAACTGACTGAGCCACCCAGGTGCCCCCATCACATTGTCAGATTGAAGAAAAAAATGTATGTAGAAAAAAATTATGTGATGAAATTCAGTATCTGTTCATGAAGATGTTCTTAGCAAACAGAGTATGTCAGCTTTCTCAATATGATATTTGATACTTTGAACCAAGCGTTATATTTAGTGGTGAAACCTTGAAAGCTTTCAAGTTGAGATCAGATGCGAGACAGAGATGCAAGTTGTGATCGCTTCTGTTTATCATTCTATTAGGCAAGAAAGAAAAATAAGCAAAATACACAGCTGTCATAGTAGGTGATATGATTGTGAATATAGAAAATTCAGATTTATCTAGGGATATTATTATTAACATTATTATTATTATTATTAACGTTATTATTAACATTAACAATGTAGTAATGTGGCTTGATATCTAAAATAAAAAGTGATAAAATGATAATGTTTAATATATAAAAGTCAGTAGTATTTCTCTGTAGGAGCAACAGTTAAAATACCTTTAAAGCTGTAAAAATAAATACTCAGAAGTCATTCCAAAAATTATATATAAGTCCTATTTTCAGGGAATATATTAAAACCTTATTGTGAGATAGTAAAGAACTAAATAAATTGAGAAGAAATAGTATTCATGGATTTGAAGCCTTATTATTTTTTTTTTAGTGATGTCAGTTTTCCTAGTTAATGTATAGGTTCAGTGATATTGCAGCCAAGATCTCAGAAGATATATGTAGTGTTTTTTTTTTTTAAGATTTTGTTTATTCATTTGATAGAGATCACAAGCAGGCAGAGAGAGAGAGGAGGAAACAGGCTCCCCACTGAGCAGAGAGCCCAATGCGGGGCTCGATCCCAGGACCCTGAGATCATGATCTGAGCCGAAGGCAGAGGCTTAACCCACTGAGCCACCTGGGCACCCCAGAAGATATATATAGTTTTAAATAGAAAAGCTAAGTCTAAAATTTGTAAGGAGAAGCAGAGGTCCAATTATTTTTTCAAAGGAAAAATAACAGGATAGCAGGACTTGTGACCTGGTAGATACTTAGATTTGTTTTGTAATTAAGACATGATGTTAACAGGGGACTAAGCAAAGAGACCAATGGGACAGAAGAGAAATCCTGGAAATAGACCAACACATAAGTAGACACTTGATTTTTGATAGATTTTTGATTTTGATTTTTGAAAGAGCCTTTTAAGAAATGATTCCAATATAATTGGGCTTTATAAAGCCAGAAACAAATTGACTCCTTGCCTCACAACATACACAAATGGTCAATTCCAGGTAGATCATAGATCGAAAAGTAAAAAGTACAACTAAAAGTTTTAGAGATAAGTGTAACTTTAGCCCCAAACAAGGCATAAAAAGCACAAAATATAAAGGAAAAGTGATAACTACATTATGTTAATCAAAAGATACTATAGGGGTGCCTAGGTGGCTCAGTCAGTTACACAGCTGCCTTCAGCTCAGGTCATGATCCCTGATCATGGGGTGGAGCCCCACATTAGACTCACTGCTCAGCAGGGAGTCTGCTTCTCTCTCAGCCCCTCCACCCCTGCCCCCCTCTTGTGCACTCTCTCTGTGTCTTTCAAATGAATAAATAAAACTTTTTTTTCCAAGTTTTTATTTATTTGTCAGAGAGAGAGCATAGGCAGGTGGAGTAGCAGGCAGAGGGAGAAGCAGCCTCCCTCCTGAGCAAGGAGCCAAATGCCGGACTCCCATCTCAAGACCCTGGTATCATGACCTGAGCTGAAGGCAGATGCCTAACCAACTGAGCCACCCAGAAGTCCTAATAAAAATCTTTAAAAAAGGGCACCTGGGTGGCTCAGTGGGGTAAGCCTCTGCCTTTGGCTCAGGTCATGATCTCAGGGTCCTGGGATCAAGTCCTGCATCAGGCTCTCTGCTCAGTGGGAGAGCCTGCTTCCCCCTCTCTCTCTGCCTGCCTCTCTGCCTACTTGTGATTTCTCTCTCTGTCAAATAAATAAATAAAATCTTTGAAAAAAAAATCTTTAAAAAAAAAAGTTACTATAAAGAGTGTGGGCAAAAAGCAAGTTTAAAGTAGAAGAATATATTTGCAACACATATAACCTAGGACTTATATTTAAAATAACTGTCATTGATTTTTAATTATTAGATTATATGTATAATTATATATAACATAATTAAATGTATAAAATGAATAAGCATATATATTATTAGAATCAGAAAAAATACAACCTAATAGAAAAAAAGCCTTAAACAGGTATTCTACAAAAGAAAAAATTCAAATGATATATTTTTTAAAGATTTTATTTATTTATTTGACAGAGACACAGTGAGAGAGGGGACAGAAGCAGGGGGAGTAGGAAAGGGAGAAGCAGGTTTCCCACTGAACGGGGAGCCTGATGCAGCCCTCGATTCCAGGACTCTGGGATCATGACCTGAGCTAAAGTCAGATGCTTAACAACTGAGCCACCTGGGTGCCCCTGAAATGATTAATAAATACATGAAATGGTATTCAGTCTCATTAGGAATCGAGAAAATGTAAATTAAAGCCAGTATGAGATTTAATGTACGTACTCTTAAAAGTTGTAGTAAATACTAAAGTCAGACTATACCAGGTGAGGGTGGTAGAAATTTTGTTTTATCTAGTGCTGTTGAACATGTGCATGCATACACTGTTATGTAGGAGTTCTTTCCCGGATTTATACCTAGACAAACTTGTGCAAATATACCCTGATACACTTTGCTAAGAATTTATGGCAACATTGATTGTAATAGTTCAATCCTGAAACTAGACCAGATGTTCATTTGCAGTACCTTAGATGAATAAATTAATGCAGTGGAATATTCTGCAGTGAAAATAAATGAACCACAGCCACATGTACCATCATGGGTGAATATTAAATAAGTAAGATGTGAAGAATACATGCAGTGTATTTCCATTTACATAAAGTCAGAAACAAAACTAGATTTTGTTTAGAACATTTATTCTTAGCAGGGATGATCTTGTTCCTGTTGGTGGCAAAAAATTGTTCTTTGGAGGTGAAAAAATGGTCAGAATTATAATGGTTTGTCACCCTCCAAAGCTTAACACTACCTGATAAAACCTTTACTTAGTATCTAATTTCTGTTTTGAGTTTTCTTGATTATCACATGAGCACCATTTATAGTGATATGAATTTATAAAAGATATATAAAGCATATGCAATGTCAGTACTACAAAATTGTGTTGGATAGGTGATTGGAGGACTTTCAAATTATTGATTGATCTTGAAGTCATCAGTAGAGGTGGTCTACACATGCCAGTTGGTTCCATTTGCTGCTTTGTGAATGTTTGATACTCTGTGCTTTTGTGTATGACTTTGGCGTTAAGAATTAAATAGAAACATGCTGTTTTATTATTTAATTGGACAGAAGTTATCAACCCATTAGTTATACCAGTACTGAAAAGAAGAAAATGTCAATTATCTTAGTATCTAGTAGCTAATTAAAAGGTTTTTTTTTGAATCAAGCAAAAGGGAAAAGTTTACTAAGAATTGTAGAAAATTAACTTTTTCAGTTTTATTTGCTAGAAAAGTGGATGTTAATTTAAAAAATTTTTTACATTGCTATTCTTATATAAATGGATATATATGTAATTTGATGCATCACAATTTATGTAAGTAAATTACGTTAAAAAGCAAATAACAGGGGCGCCTGTGTGGCTCAGTTGGTTAAGCGACTGCCTTTGGCTCAGGTTATGATCCTGGAGTCCAGGGATCGAGCCCCACATCGGGCTCCCTGCTCGGCAGGGAGTCTGCTTCTCCCACTGACCTCTCTCCTCTCGTGCTCTCTCTCTCTCTCAAATAAATAAATAAAATCTTAAAAAAAGTTTGAAAAAGCAAATAACAGTTATAAAGCCAAGTGAAATATTGATAGCCTTTAAAATTTTAAAATTTTAACTTAAAAAATTTAATCATTTCTAACGCTGCATTGAATAAAAGAGTAAGCTTTATATACCTTATATGTGTATTAAAAAAAATCACATATACATATACAGATAAACAGTATATCTGATATTAAAAGTTCAAGGAGAGTGATTGGGGGAAATCTGAAAAGGCTACCTAAGGTTGATAATGGGGAAAAAGAAAGGCAAGAAACACTGGTCTAGAAATGTATATATGAGTGATAAAACTATAAAGAAAAGCAAAGAAGTGATTATCATGATATTCAAGATATTAATGCTGAGGATAAGGTAGATGCTAGGTGCTTTTAGAATTATGACACTGGTCTGTTTTTTTACTTACGTGCTAGTCACTCAGGTGTTTACAGTTATGTGTTAGTGTTCATGTTTTATGTACTTTTCTGTATGAGTGTTACCATGAAAAAGTAGTTTGTAGACTTTATGGAAATGCAGAATATTATTTAGATTTTACATATGCATGATTATGAACTAATTTTCCAACCTAATAATCTTCTTTTGTTTTTTTTAAAAGACTATTTATTTATTGAGAGAGAACGCATGTGCGCACAAGCCAGGGGAGGACAGAGGGAGAGGGAGAGAGAATCTTAGACTTCACACTGAGTGTGGAGCCTGATGTGGGGCTTCACCTCACAACCCTGAGATCATGACCTGAGCTGAAATCAAGAGTTGGAGGCTTAACTAGCAGAGGTACCCAGGCGCCACCAATTTAGTAGGTTTCTTAATAAAAAAATAGATGTTGACCGATTAAAAGATTTCTCTGAACAGAAACAGAAAAGCCAGGGTTTGTTTTTTGTTTTTCAGATGGGCTCAGTTCTTCATTCATCCACTAATGATAAGAGATGCAATTGACCGTGAGGTTGAAGCTGTTGATAGTGGTAAGATAAGTGCTTTATATTTTATGATTATTTCTTGCATTGAACTAGGTATTTAACACATATATGATTCTTTATCACTAGACCATTTTATCTTTGTATCATAAAGGGCTGAAATGGAATAAATGTATCATTTATTCCTAACCATTAAATGTCTTAATTCAGTGTAGATTTGAAAAAAAGAATGATATTGTTTTTCAATCTTTGTTTTTTGAGGGTTTTACCATAGTGACTAATCTTTTGCAGGATGGTAGCCTAATCCTTAAAGCTAATGCTGTGTGTTGAAACTTTAAAAGCTCACATAACTCCTTTTGCATGAAGAGACTTTTTTTTCTGAGACTTTAAGTACCATTCTGATATTTAAATAGCTTACCTTTTGTTACCTCTATGTGTCAGTGCTTTGTAGTTTAAATTTTGGTAGTTCTGAAAACAATTGTGATATATTTATGGATGAAGAAGCTAAATCCTTGAATAGGAAATGCATTTAATTTTGTTTTTTGACAGTTTTTCTTGTCTTTAGTATGTAAAGAATGAAGACCATAAGGAAAACTGTACTTATATAGGGTGAGGCTTCATTATAGTGCTGTGCTATAAATATCCCTTAATTACAGAGTACCAATAAATAGCACCACCATAGAAAGACCCTGCATGCTTTATTTTAGCATTGAAAACATGTAATACTAAACTTGGGAGCACTTTCAGTTCATACAGGTTACTCTTGGCTTGCAAGAACTCAAGAGGCAGGTTTCTGCACTTTTCTCCTTTTGTGGCATTTTCCTCTTTGGCTTGAATCAGTGTTGAGTTGTAATACTGGCTTACTGCATTCATTAAGCTGAGTAAACTATAGATGGTTAGAAAGAGCCATCTGCTGGAAGTCAGCAGATTTTGTGTTTTACTTCTAGAAATTTAACTGACTGTGGCCCTCAACTTATTTATAAAAGAGGGTGGGATGGAGTTATATTCCTCCAAGCTCTTCTATCTTCTTATAATCAAGGATTTATTTTCTTCATTTTTGTTATTTGCCTACGACAATGTCTCTTTTATCACAGATCCAGATAAGTATTTGTTGAGTGGATGACAAACCAAAATAACCAAGGAAAACTCTAAAAGACTTTTTTACTTTTTGAGACCTAGGAACTGTTTTCTGTCTTAAATACTTTGAAGTATGTTTTTCCTTATACAGTTTCTACATTGGGTTGAAGTGTTGGTATTTATGAAATTAAACCTGTAATTCAATTTTACAAGTTTAAGTCAAAATATATTTTATTGTATTTTGAAATATTATGTAGAAATAGATATGTGATTTTTGACATGTGTATACACATATGTAATAAGTAGTTTTACTTTAAAATGAACTTAAGCTAAAAGCTTTGTTGTTTTTGTTTTGCTCTGCTCATTTGTTTTTGACGAGAGGAGACCTAGTTCAATTTGTGACCTGATACAAAGAGCTCAGTATATGTGATTAGTCACTTAGCCTCCCAAACGTGAAGGATTTACTTAAGATGGGGGAGATGGAGGAGCTCTTAAATTGTAAGATTACCACTCATTACATGAATTACAATTCATTAACCAGTTTCAAAAGTTCAGTAATCTGATGTTACTTTCTTCTATTCAGTTGTGATAGTCTTTCTTCTATCATTCTTATCTCAATTACATGTTTTTAGTTGCCTGCTTGCTTGGATGGTCCATTCCTTGTTAGAGAAGTTGAAGGGAGGTTCAACTTTCCTGGCAGATTCATCTTCTCATTTTCCTTTTTTATTCCTTTTCATCTGCTTCTAAAAAAAGAGTCTTTCCTGGGTTTTTAATTTCTTACATAGTTCTAACTTCATTACTCTATCACTTTGCCCCGCATTGACAATCTATTTTTGTTCTAATCTTTCAAAGGAATGGTTAGATGTTTATATTTAAAAGCATTTATTTATACATTGCGGATAGGTGTGTTCAGTGTTCTACAGTTTTCTTGAATATGTTTGATAACAGAAACTCATGTCAGTGTCCACAGGGTAGGTTTTAAAATGGGATTAGCTTATTGCTAAAAGAAGATTGTAGAGAAAAAAAATTGTTCTTAATGATTAGCTTTTTATTTTAGTGATAGTTCATACTCACATAAATGTGTATCATTTCCTACACAATGTATCTTAATGATTGAGATTGAAAATATGGCCAAAGCCTTTTTAAGTCTAATCAAGTAGTGGAATGTGTTCTCTAAGTGTTCAGGTATTTATACTCTATTTTTATCAGTTGTTGTGGATATATCACTTTTTGTGGATATGTTTACATACATGTCTGTTATCTTTCTGTTGCCACTAAAACAGATTACCAGAAACGGAGTGCTCAAAATATCACAGATTTATTTTCTTAAACGTTGGAGGTCAGAAGTCTAAATTACTTCCTTACTTAGCTGCATTCCTTTTGGAGGCTGTAAGAGAGAAGCTGTTTCCTGGCCTTTTCCATCTTCTAGTTACCCTTTGTATCCCTGGCTATGGCTCTTTACTCTATTTTAGGAGTCATCAGGGTAGATAGAACCTTCTCTCTGAACTCTGCTTGTGTCCTTAGATATTTTCTCTGACTTTGACCCTCTTGTCTTTCTCTTATAAGGACCCTTGTGATTACATTAGGACCACCCAGATAATCCAGGATAACCTCTCCTTCTCAGGATCCTTAATTTAATTCATACCTGCAGAGTTCCTTTTACTATGTAAGAGAACCCGTTCATAGGTTTTAGAGATTAGGATGTATACATTTTGGGGGGCTCTTACTCAACCTACCACACTTAATAATGTAATTGTTTTTCTTGTCTTATAGCCATATCTTCATATTTTTTAAAAGATTTTTTTTAATTTGTTGAAGCTATGTATATATTTTTTACTGTCTCATTATTGATTTAGACTTCATGGTCTATATGTAACTAAAGTATTTTGAATACATTTACTTCTGTTTCTTCCCATCCCTACTGTCACCACTTTAGTTTCCTCTCTCTTTACCAAATATAATAGTGATGACTCCCGATCAGTTATCTTGTCTCTACTTTTGCTTCCCTTCAACCCGTTCTCCACTTTTACAACTAGAATGAACTTGATAAAGTCCAAATCTGATAATGTCACTCTCCTAACATCTGCAGGTATTTATTAAACATATGCACCACTTTGCTGTTACTCCTATGATAAATAATAATAGCTGACATTTATTGAAAATGTATTGTATGCATTATTGTGATTGTTATTCTCCATTATCCATATTTGACATCCTTATCCCCATAGGCTTAGAAAGGTTAGTACTTAACTCAGAGTTCAGAATCAGCCATTTTCTCAATTTTTTTCAAAAGTTGTTTTTTTCCTTATCTTCAGCCTTGCCTCTACTTTGATTCTGAACATTGCTCAACCAAAAAAACCGTATCTGTTTTTCAAAGGTGCCATAATCTCCTTTTCCTTTAAGATTTTCTCCTTAGAGTGTTTTACACACTCCCATTTCTCCTTCTGTTCCTATTCCCTAGAAAATTCCAGTTTGTTCCTTAGTGCTCAGCCTGAGTCATTCCCCAGAAAGCCTCTATTTCTAAGTTATCCCCCCCTCCCCCAGTAAATTCACACACACATAAGATAAGATTAGGTTAGGTGACAGCCCTTTTATATTTTCATAATACCCTCTATGTTGTAGCACTTAACCATAGCAAACTGCAGTTGCTATTGACTCTAAGCTCCTATGATTATTAAACAGCTTCACTGGCCTTTTTGCTGCCTTTGAATTCAGTGAGGTATTTCTTATCTTAAAGCCTTTGAGTTTATAATTTCCATACCTAGAAAACTTCCCCAAAACGTCTTATGATATCATCCTCACTTTATTTGGATTTTGCTCACTTGTCACTTCCTCAGGCCTTTTATGACCACCCTGTTGTCACTCTCTATTCTCTTACACAGATTTATTTTTCTTATAGCACCCACCACTGTTTGTTGGTTTATTCATTGTTTATCTCCCCTACTAGAATGTAAATTCCTTGAGGGCAGGGCTTGGGGTCCCCCCCACTTTTTTTTTTTCACATTTCTGCCTCTAGCAACTGGTTCAGTAGTACCTGCTTCATAGTAGATGTTCAGTAAATAATTGTTGAAGGAATATATCTTATCCTTTTTAATCCTTATAAAAATCCTATGAAATAAGTACAAGTAACTCCATTTTATAAATGCAGAAATAGAATCAGGGAAGTTAGAGAATATCCTCAAGGTTGTACAGCTTAGTATATGGCAGAAGTTGGATTCTAGTGAAGATATTTCTGACTTCAAAGTGATTGTTCTTAACCATTAATACTTTCTTACTGACATAGCTGGTTTTAGAGGAAATTTCAACAACATATACAACAAAATTCTCAGGTAATAAGGAGTTTGATTTAACATCTTATTAGCACTTTATCAGTAGAATCTGGGAGACAGCAACATAGAATTGAAACCTTCAGGTCGTTAACTATTTTGTTTCATTTGAAAATAAGGGAAAACCTCTAGAAAGAAGTTGCATTGACTGCCTACAGTTACAGAATATGTTAAGTCATAGAGCCTGGCCTACGTCATTGAGTTCCCCATTTCGGTCTTATAACATGAAATTCATAAAATTAATTTTTGTCACTTCCTTACTTTCAGTTCTGTGCAGTTCAGTTCTTGAATTTCCATTAATAAAGCAAATACTGAATTTCATTTTATTAAAAGTGTTTCTTTAAATCTGACAGAATATCAACTTGCAAGACCTTCTGATGCAAACAGAAAGGAAATGTTGTTTGGAAGCCTTGCGAGACCTGGACATCCTATGGGGAAATTTTTTTGGGGTAAGATGCTAAATACTTAATCTTATTTCGTGTTTTCTATTTGAGGAAGATTGAAAATATGAAAAGTTGATAAAGAATGGAAGATTATGAAAGCAGAGTAGCTAGGTACCTTTTACCTTTTAGGATAAGTCAGCAGCTTTTCAAGCATGTATTTGGTTCTCTGACATTGGATATATCAAGAATAGCACCTAACATTTTGTGAATGCTTTTTGAGTATCAGATACTCTGCTAATTCTACATGAATTACCTCATTTGACCATCATAACAATGTTATGAGCTGGGTACCATTATCTCCATTTAAAGATAAAGAAACAGGCTCAGGGAAGTTATTTAATTTGCTTAAATCACAGTGGTGGATGTGAGATTTGAACCTCTGTTTATATAATTATAAAGTCTGTGCTTTACCCAGCCTGACATTCCATTTATCAACAGAGATTCAGCAATGATTTCTCTAATAGTTTTTTGAGCGGTGACCAAATTTTGTTTAATCAGTAAGCTGTTTAAATGGTGTCTGTTTTTCATAATGGCTTTTTCTTAGTGTTAGAATTCAGTTATAACCTAATGTTAACCCTCTTGACCATAGTGTAGAATCTGGGATGAGTTGATTTAAATAGTACTCAGCCATCAAAAAAAATGAAATCTTGACATTTTCAATTACATGGATGGAACTGGAGGGTGTTAAGCTAAGCAAAATGAGTCAATCAGAGAAAGACAATATCATATGATCTCACTGATATGTGGAATTTAAGAAACAAAACAGGATCATAGGGGAAGAGAGGAAAAAATAAAGCAAGATGAAATCAGAGAGAGGGATAAACCAAAAGAGACTCTTAATCATAGGGAACAAACTGAGAGTTGCTAGAGGGGAAGGAAGTGGGGAGATGGTATAACTGGGTGATGGACATTAAAGAGGGCATTTGATGTAATGAGCACTGAGTATTATATAAGACTGAATCACTGACCTCTACCTCTGAAACCAATAATACATTATATGTTAATTAATTGAATTTAAATTTTAAAAGTGGGAAATAAATAGAACTTCATTCAAAGGATGTTTTGTACAGTTATATACATTTTATATGACAACCTTGGTTTGTATGGTTTATTTTTAAGGATTATATAGAATATAAATAAAATAATTCAGAGATAAAACCTGAATTGAATACTAGACTACTTATTAAGAGAGGAAGTTTATGGCAGTTGTTGTTAAGGCATTGCCAAATGGATATTAATTCCTTATGTGTTAAAATATACATCACAATTGTTTTTGTGAATTTTTGTCCTATATTGATATTATTGTTATTATTATACGCTAGTTCTATATTCTTGAGTCACTTAGGTTATTTCATTAGTTATACATTATTAGCAGAGTATGCATTTTTGGTGTAGAGACTTGACAAAGTAAACTTTAAAAATTTCAGTATAGTTCAAAATAAAACTATCATTTCTGTGATCTTTTTCATCCTTTTTTACAGGAAATGCTGAGACACTCAAACATGAACCAAAAAGGAATAATATTGATACGCATGCTAGACTGAGAGAATTCTGGATGCGTTACTATTCTGCTCATTACATGACTTTAGTGGTTCAGTCCAAAGGTAGTGTATTATGTTAGGACCCTTAGAATTACTTTGAAGTAGTGCTTTCTTAGGCTTTGTTTGCCTTGATCAGTTTTGCAGTGTACTATTAATTACTTTAGTGCTTGATTCTAGTATGACTTAAAGGAAATCAGGATTTGGAAAAGTCACATAGCAAGTGGAATAGCTTTGAGGAAGCACAAAATCATCTGATTCTCAGGCAACTGTTTTTTTTTTTTAATTTTAGAGACATAGGTCGTATTTCTAGGCTAGTCTGTGAGTTTGTGAGTATACTAATGTACTAATAGGTCATGAATTGGTCACATTCAGATGCTGCCTTTGTTATCTCTGGTTTTGCATTTAACCTGTATTGATCATAAACTCTGACAGGGCAAGGTGTCTGTCTTTTCATCTTTACATAGGGTCCAGTGGCATGATTAATTGAAATCCATCATAGTAATGATAGCAAAAGTATTTTAAATGTAAAGAACTGGTCAGCATTTATTTTCTTTTCCTTCTTTTATCATTATCTTTAGTAACTTGTGTTAACTTCTCATTAAGTAAATGGTAGCTTTCTTTTGTTTTCCTTATATTTCAGTCTCTTTAGTTCAGTTCTCAAAATATTCCTTTTTGACATATCTTAGTTTGCACATTTATTTTTGAAAAAGTAAACTTCTCACCTGATATGACTCTTTGTTTTTATAAAATTTTGTTCTCTCATATCAAAATTTAAATTAAAGCTGACTTGGCTCTTAAGTAGAAAACATTTTTGCATTTAGGATCAAAATTAGTCCACTAAGTTGACTTGAATGTAAAACTTTGGATATAGAATGGTGGATTCTTTTGTTCAGACTGCAGATGTGCATCTAGATTCCTTTTACAGCATTTGTTAAAATAGGCAGTTCCATATTCAGTATGTAATTTCAATTTTTAATTACTGTTTCCAAGTCTGTCACAAATGTGCATTTTTCTTCAACTGTATTATTTCCTTTGCATTCTCTTGTGATGACAAATCTGAGTGTATTTTTTTTTAAGATTTTATTTATTTGACAGACAGAGATCACAAGTAGGCAGAGAGGCAGGCAGAGAGAGAGGGGAAAGCAGGCTCCCTGCTGAGCAGAGAGCCCGGTGCGGGGCTCAATCTCAGGACCCTGGGGATTATGACCTGAGCCGAAGGCAGAGGCTTTAACCTACTGAGCCACCCAGGTGCCCCCAAATATAAGAGTGTATTAATGCTTGTTGCAAATTTCTAAAATAAGTCCTAGATATTTGATAAGAAAACCTTGTACAATTCAAATTCAATTGTTTTTAACCTTTAGCATTTATATATACGATTTAAGAGTTAAATATCTACGGATGCCTGGGTCGCTCAGTCGGTTAAGCGTCAGAATTTTTATTTCAGGTCAGACCTTGATCTCAGGGTAGTGAGTTCAAGCCCCATGTTGGGTTTAAAAAAAATTATATATGTATATTATATGATTTATAAAATAATGTTTGTAAGTGCATAAAATAAGAGTTAAATATCTATATAAATGATATAGAGTAAATTCAGAGCTTGATTAGTTTAATTTGTATCTTGGTTTTTTACTGGGCACCTTTTGAAAATTAGTGAAACTTGTGTCTGGTGGAACTAACAAATACTATTCATTGATAGTAATGAGTCCATGAGGTAAAGGCAAAAGGTTTCTTTTCCCACTTAGATCTGCTTTATTAGAAATTTCAAAAGAATTTTGTATGAAATATCAGAATCAAAAGAAGATAGAAATCATATGAAACCTAGGAGGAAGACTTACAGATTGAAACCTCATATAAATTAATGTAAAATAAATGGAGTGTAAAAGTACTAATGACATCCTGAGAAAGAAAAAGCAGTATGGTGTGCGTTAATTGGGAGAAACCTTCCTTGAGGAAGTAAGTTTGGAATAGAGTAGGAGGATGGTTAGTATAGTCTTATCTCTTGGCCCTCTACACTGCCTAATGATAAACAAAAACTTTCTTTCTTATTTTTTTTTTTTTACTTGTGTACTTTTTTCTAACTTTATCAACTAGAAATACAGGAGTCTAATAAAATTATATGTGTCTTAAGGTTTTCTTAATTGTTGTTATTTTGTTCTTGTTACTCATTACTGGTTAAGAAGTGGCAGGTAAAGCCCAAATCAAAATATCCCTTTGTTTTATGCCTAAAGATAGGTGAGATATCCAATTGCATTTCTACCTTAAATAACAATATTGCATTTTCCTGTCTCCTTGCTGCCCTCCCCACAAGAAACACTGGATACTTTGGAAAAGTGGGTGACTGAAATCTTCTCTCAGATACCAAACAAGTAAGACATTCATTTTCATAAACCATATACTTTTAAAGAGGCATCTTCTTGTGTGAGAAGGGGTATTATTTTTTTTAAAGGTGATTAAATTAAGACCTAAAACGGTTTTAGCAAGATGACAGAGACTTTGAGTGGGAAAACTAAGATGAGAATCCCAAGTTTCTATAGTTCAAAATTTATAAGTTTGTAAACCTGCAGTAAGCAGTAATTCTGAAGATTTTATGGCTCCTTTTACATTTAGAGTTTTTCTGTTACTGTGTAGAGTGTTTGAAACTGATATAAAAGCAAGTATTATATTGTGAGGTGGAGTATGTATATACTCGTATCCCTCAGAACAAATTGTGTTCTGAAAGTTTGCTTCTTAAGGCAGTTGTTTGGGACTTGCGGTACTCTCCTCCATAAAAGAAATAATCTTGTAGGTTATGATTGACTTTCCATATTAACTGAAAAGTCTATTTCATGTAGTTGATCCAAATTATCTTTTTTTTTTTTTAAGATTTTATTTATTTATTTGACAGACAGAGATCACAGGTAGGCAGAGAGGCAGGCAGAGAGAGAGGGGGAAGCAGGCTCCCTGCTGAGCAGAGAGCCGAATGTGGGGCTAGATCCCTGGACCCTGGGATCATGACCTGAGCCGAAGGCAGAGGTTTTAACCCACTGAGCCACCCAGGTGCCCCAATCCAAATTATCTTTTTTTAGAAATTGCACATATGGTTCCAGTTCGAAAAGCTACTACTTTTTGTTTACCTCAAATTCATCAAAATGATACAGATATTTAAAATACACTTTGTTGCAACATTTTTGTTGTAAAGAATATCAGAAAATTAATTCTGAAGCAATTAAGTCCTTCTTCCTACTCCTAGTAGTTTGTATTTTAATGCAATAAATGAAATCAGGTTTTTTTTCTTGCATCAGGTGAGTAAGTTAGATTTTTTTTCCAGTTCCTCATTCTAGGACATAATTTATTTTAAATTTATGAAAGAAAAATTGGCTATGGAAATGTTAGAATATTTGTAGTAACAACTGATTGGTTATTATTAACTTGGCTTTATGTAAATTTTCATTGAAAATTTAGCAGTACTTTTTAGGTATGGAAAGATAATGAAAGCCATGCCAAAGTTGTGGGGTTGTTTTGTTTGTTTGGATAAGAAATGAGTATGAGCTATGGAAATGTTGAATGGCAGATTGAAATGTGTTTTACTGTGAAGCTTTAGCAAAAAATCAGGGGTATATTGACTAGAGGAATTCATTGGGTCCTGTCAATCCCTGGTAGGCAATTTTTAGAAGTTCTTTTAAATAGTAATCACTAACAACTTTGGTTCCTTAATTGGACAGGTTAAAAAGTCTTCTGGGTATTTAATAATAATTCATATTGACAATGTTTTAGCAGAGACAGTTAACAATATCTTCAACCAGATGAGAAGCCTCTAGAAAGAGAGTCCATGTCTTTAAATACCAAAATGCCTAATACACTGCTTGATACCTAATAATCATTCCATTTATATTTGTTGAATTAAAAATACCTCTAGTATATTTTCTTTCTGAAATGGCTTTATATGGGAGGAGAATTTAACTTGAATGGGGCTAATAGAGGCAGTAAATATTGGGAGGGCAGGCCCCTTCACTTCATTGTTTTCTGTCTCCCATGAGTTTTGGAGATATTTGAGTTACTGGGACTGAGATGAAGACTAGCTTAAGCTCAGGATTTTGTGGCATTGTTGCCATCTATTTGCTTATGCCTAGAATGCTTTTCAGCCAGGAGTATGTAGAATAGATTATAAATACCTATCAGTTAGGCATCCCTAAAGATACTGCTTATAAAGGCTTTTGCCAATTAAATTTTAATATATTTGTTTTATTTTCAGTGGGTTACCCAAACCAAACTTTGGCCATTTAACGGATCCATTTGACACACCAGCATTTAACAAACTTTATAGAGGTTCGTGAACCAAAGGTTTAAAACTGTTTGAAATAACTGTAGCGCATACTCTAAAACTTACTTGAGGCTGCCAATTTTCTTTGAAAATGACAACACAACAGGAAGTACAGCTGGGTTGGAAAGAGAGTAGAAGGACAGAGGTGATCCAGTTAGTGGCGGACAGCAGACCAGTAACAGATTGGTCCGCTGCCTTGCTGCTACTCGAGTCTGTTTTATGCCTTCTCCTTATTTTCCCCTTATTCCCTTTTTTTCTTTGATTGACGTTTCTTCCCAAGTTCATTTTATATATGCTCTGCTCTTTATTACTTTTAAAAAGAAAAAATAGAGGAGGGATAAGACTTTGGAAATTATTTCCTTTTATTTCAATTATAAAAACAATTTTTTAAAATGAAGCAAAATAAAAATAAAGTGTAAAGAAATTGGAAAATCACTCTTAAATCTTATCATCTAGAGAAGTCATTTTGGCAAATTTCTTTTGAGTTTCCCTAGGTATATTTTAACATAGTTGAGATGATAAAGTATATACACTTCTATTTCTTACTTTTTTCATTTAATATTATATTTGTAAGAATTTCCCAATGAGCCACCCACATGGTTATGCTATAATTTACATAACAATTTGCCCATAGTGAATATTGCAGAAATATTCCTAATTCAACTTTTTTCTTTCTTTGCTTTTTCTATGATGGCAGATCCCCCCCACCCCTTTCCTGATTGTCTAGGTATTCCCTCCTCTTCTTTGTTTACCCCATTGCCAGCGTCTCTCCTCTTCCTTTCTTTGATCAATGACTGTTTTGTCACACCCTTTATCTGCTGCGCACTCCATTCTGTCTAAGCTGACTCTTCCCAGAGACAGCTTATTTCTGTTGTATTCTTTCTGGCTTTGTATTTTCTCTTCATAGAATCATAGAGTAATAGCACTGGGAAGAATCATAGAGCTACTTTAGCCTAACCCCCTTTCCATATGATAAGAAAACAGATACAAAAAGATTTAAATGAGAATGATTTTCCTCAAGGTTACATAAATACATATAGAAGATAGAGGTAGGGCTAGATTTCAACCATGGGTCTCCCAGCTTCTAGTCCTGTATCCTTTCTTGCAAGAAGGGATCCTTCTTAGGAGTATTTCATATTTTCATAGTTCTTTTTATCTGTTTTCTCTACCTATGAAACCAAACTGAAAAGAAATTTATAAAATACATTATTCAAATTGGAAAATTGGCAACTTGAAATAATAATTGCATTGTATTTAACCTTCCCCTGTTTACTGGAGGATGAAATATATTAAATTTTAAAAATTCATGTAGCATAAGAAAAATTAATGGAGAAACACTTACATCTGTTTTTCTGAAAAATATTTTTGTTTAGTTGTTCCAATCAGAAAAATTCATGCTCTGACCATCACATGGGCACTTCCCCCTCAACAGCAACATTACAGGTAAGAGTTCAGGGTAAATTTACTGCATTGGAAACTGAATGAGAGTGATATTTTGGAAGCATATTAAACAGTTTCAATTTGAGTGTTATGTGATAAACTGGGACCTCACTACTGGAGTTTTTGAACCTGGCTGTATATTTTAATGTCTTCTTAGGCATAAAAACTAGAGTTTTCTTATAGCTAGTTGCCTTTCCTGAGTCTTTGAAAATAAGTATCTTTGTGTGAATGCTAACTTCTGTAATTATATCCTTTAGTACTTTGAGTACAAAAATATACTAACTTATGGTTGATTTGTTAGAGGTGACCACTTAGTTTGAGCTTGTCAAAAAGTAAAGTAATTTTGAGCCTGGAATATGACTACAACCTAAATCTGAAGGACCTACACCTTTGAGGTAGTAATGAGTTAGGGAAGAGTTATATAGATTAGAAAAACATTTTCCCAGCTTATTTTATGTAGTTATATGAACAGAATAGCAAGGGCAAGAAGTTCTTTAAAGATAAGTATCAGTCAATGCCTACAAATACTCTTCTGATTAAAACAAATGCTAATGAACTCATAAAAATTTACCTTATTTTTTAAAAAAACCATTACTAACAGAACAAACCCATGAGGATAAGCACAGAAGCAAAAGGAAAGTAATATTGCTTAAGCTCAGTAAAAACTTTTTTTTTCACATATATGATAGAATAATCAATCATCCTATCAAGTTAACAAGAATGGTATGCCTCCCTTAAAGCAGAGAACGTGTATTATCTACTTGTTTTTGGTGCAAGGATAACACAGGAAAAAGCAATATACATTGATTCTGTAGTTATGGTAGAGTGTCTTTAAAAGTGTTAAAATTATTATATGCATGTTTAAAAGCTCATTCTATTTAACTTTTTACTATAAAAATAATACATTCTTATAAAATATTAAAATAGGGCAAAAGAGTATTAACTAAAATAAAGCTGTGCTTCCAATTTTTATTTCTGAAAAATAGGCCCAACATTAATACTTTCTTTTATATCCTTCAGACATTGAAACAGTGAATATAAAACCTTTTTTTTATGGAGATGAAACTATACTATATATACTGTTCTTTTTTGGGCAATGCTTATTTTTCTAATTAACAAAGGCTGATTTATCCTGATTGATTACTAAGGTAGTTTTGTAGAAATCTTGAAAATTACTGGAAAGTCATTCACGATTATGTTTTCCAAAGAATGTTAAAATTTCTGTATGTTTCCATCCAGTTATTATTTTTTATGGGCTATCTATTTGTTTTAATATGCCCCTCGTCATTCATCTTGAATCTCTAATTCTGTGAATTAGCCTTTTAGGGAAGCCTTTTTTTTTGTTCCCTACAAAGAAGTCCCCCCCTTTTTAAAAATTAGTTATCTTTTAATTTTACAGATGTTCAAAGTCATACAACATGTAATTGGCAGAGTTGACATCTGAACACTGACATTTAAATTTTAGAATCTGAACTCTTTTTTTTTTTTTTTTAAGGATGAAATGGCCTTTTTTTTTTTTTTTTTTTTTAATTTATTTGTCAGAGAGAGAGGGAGAGAGAGCGAGCGAGCACAGGCAGACAGAGTGGCAGGCAAAGGCAGAGGGAGAACCAGGCTCCCCACCGAGCAAGGAGCCCGATGTGGGACTCGATTCCAGGACGCTGGGATCATGACCTGAGCCGAAGGCAGCCGCTTAACCAACTGAGCCACCCAGGAGTCCCCGAAATGGCTTATTTTTATTTCATTTTTGAAAATTAACATATAATGTATTATTTGCCCCAGGGGTACAGGTCTGTGAATCATCAGGCTTGCACATTTCACAGCACTCACCATAGCACATACCTTCCCCGATGTCCATCCCCTATCCCCCCTATCCCTAACCTCCTACCCCCCAGCAACCCCTCAGTTTGTTTTGTGAGATTAAGAGTCTCTTATGGTTTGTCTTCTGCTGGATCCCATCTTGTTTTATTTTTTCCCTCCCTGCATTTGTTTATACCTACAGAGTAACCAAATACAAAACCATTAGTTTTGTTCAGATGCAGATATTGTGTAATCTACAGCATTCATTCTTTAATTTATTTTCCCTATATCAGTCTTAGGATAGATATAATTCAAGTTCATATTTTGAAACAATTTTGGGTGGGGTTTGAAGATTGCTTAATGTAGTCAAGATCCTAATATTATAACTTAACTTTTAAGAGTTTGTTAAACTCCATAAACTAATTTTAAAAATTAAGAATGCTTAGATTTCTTAACTTTATTTTTCTATATAGTTTTATTTTATAGCAATACATTTCTGAAATTATAGTAGAAGCCAGTGGGAAAAGACAATTTAAATAATATATATATATAATTACTCAGACTAACATTTTTACACCTGTTACATTACATTGTCATAAAAACTCTATGAGTAAGTAGCTGGGCAAGTGAAGAGAAAAAGAAAAATACAATGAGGTTACGTCTCTTGTTCAAGATCACGCATTTACTTAAAGGAATAACTAAAACTATAAGCTAGATTTTCTGACCCATAAAGCAATACATTTCATTTTACCACAGAGCTTGATGCAATACTGAAAGTTTTTCCTGACACTGAGGGATTTATTCTCTGTATTAGGATCTAAAATGATAATCTATATTATTTCCATTTGGGGTGAAACAAAAATGAAATATTTTACCATAAAAAAAAGTTTGGCATTCAAGAGAAAAAGTTGTAATCTTAGTTTTGAAATGATCATACTCATTCAGTGATTTCAGATAAAGAAGTTAAATTTTACCATATTTTCTGTATTTACTGCGCTATTATCAAGTTAATAATAATTTCATGTGTGGTGGAATTTATGTGATAAGTTTATAATCATGTTCTTAAATATCATAATATTTGAAGTAAGAATTCCTTGTGTGCTTATACCTTAATTATTTTTATTTTTGATCTTAACATTTTTTTTTTAAAGGGTGAAGCCACTTCATTATATCTCTTGGCTGGTTGGACATGAAGGCAAAGGCAGCATTCTTTCTTACCTCAGAAAAAAGCAAGTATTTAATTAATAAGTATTTTCAGTGTAGTAATCTCTGAAATATAATAGACAAATAAGCATTCTATAACCTGTTCTTCTTGTTTTATCTGCCAGAAAGCCTAGAATCAGATCTAATGCTTAATTATAGTCACTTTAATACCTAAATTATTTTGATAGCCCTATTGTATTTGTGCATTTCCTCAGAAGCTACCTTTTAGCCCTTACTGGATTTAAATTTAAAAAATTTTAAAAATCATAAATAAATGGATTCCAGAGTTACATAAAAGCTTAGCTCTAATCAAGAATTTAGATTTGAGTGGTAAAGAAGTCGATTATTTAAATGCTGTGGATCTCCAGCCTTTCCCAACCCGGAAGGTGGACTTTAATGAAAACTACACTGGGCAGAGAAATCATAACAAATAGTGGGACTGTGAACATTATATGCAACTGTGTTAGCAGAATGTTTCCTAATGCATTTAAGCACTTGGTTAAGTTGCCTAATCAAATCATAGAAAGATAGCTTTAAATCAGGACCAACAATTAAAGTACTTCCTTGTTTGATTTTTCTTTACACTAATTCAAGAATGGAAAGGAAGATGAGCAATTTAAATAAGTACTCTAAAGGAATGATATGACTAGAACATTCAAAGAAAGCTAAAAGACTAGGGTTATTACAAAAGAATAAACTAATGGTATTAGTTACATGTATATCTTACATAATAAATGCAATATGCTTTAAGATGTACACAGTTTTCTACCTTACCAAACTTTATTAGAATTTCACATTCTTCATTCTGGTTTCTTCCCTTCTTGTTTTACGTTTGCAGGATTATTCTAGTCAGGAAAAGATAGAGTCTCATTGCTTCTTTCTTAGACAACCTATAGAGGTTAGCTGATAGTTTCAAGGAGCTCATTCGATATCCCAAGTAGGGATATATCTGAAGTATTTTAAGCTTCTTCTCGGGGACAGGTTCAAATGGGATGAATGAAATGCCTCCCAGCAACTGTAATTTTAATATTTGGTGCTGTTCTCTTCAACAGAAACTACTATCTCTTCATAAAACTATTAATGTTATTACTATGTTGTAATTTGTATCAGTGCTTCCATAAGTATGGCTGTTAGCTCCTGGTGATTCTTGCATGTAGTACAGTTGCTTGGGAGGCCTTGTACTTCAAAAATTTATACTTTTAAACTTACTTTTGGAAAGCATGTTTTCCTCTGAGTTTCCCAAATTTTACATAGAAAGCCTACCTGTTTTGTTAATTTGAAGTATTTATAGACTGTCAATCCCAAGATAATTGAGTGGATTCATTTTTTCCTGACAATAGGTGCTGGGCTCTTGCACTATTTGGTGGAAATGGTGAGACAGGATTTGAGCAAAATTCTACTTACTCAGTGTTCAGCATTTCCATTACGTTGACTGATGAGGGTTATGAACATTTCTATGAGGTAAATAATTAAAATGGAATTTAAGAAATATAGATATTACTTTATGCAAAAACATAATCAAATGTTTTGTTTTCAGGTTGCTCATACTGTCTTCCAGTATTTGAAAATGCTGCAGAAGCTAGGCCCAGAAAAAAGGTAATATGTACATAGTAGAATTAGGCTAGAAATCTAGTATGTTTTAGCCTTCAGTCTGCCAAATTAACATGTTTTAGTCCTACCATGATGGTTTTTCAGGCATTTCCTGCTTAAGTTCTTTCACTGGCTCCATATTCTGATTCTTTTACATGTGAATACTGCATGGGAAACTTGAAACATTAAGGGTTTACATTTATGTGGCCAGTCTGTTTTTTTTCTCTTTCCTTGCTGAAGATTCCAATAAATTTAAATATATCTTCTACTTAAAATTTTCTTCTTTCACAGAATTTTTGAAGAGATTCAGAAAATTGAGGATAATGAATTTCATTACCAAGAACAGGTACTGGAAGTCAAATTCTTTTTGAGTGTTATCTGTGACCAAGTTGAAACTGGTGTGGAAATTATTCCTCTTTTTGGAAGTGTCACTGGAGTTTTAATTCTGCCACTCTCTGTCATGTGAGTCCCAAGATGGCCTTGAGGTTATCTGAAAATTAACTCTTGTGTTTTTAAGTACATATATTGAGTAACGGTGAGAGCATTAGGCAGATTGACACAGATCTGGTGTGACAATCATTTTATCTATGTATTCATCCATCTGTCTGTCCTTTGTTAAACATTCATGGATAACTTGCTATGTTACTTGATGTTTTGTGAATTATGATATTATGAAGACATTCTACAGGATAATTCTGTGATAATTACCATATGTACTATGAGAAACGGTGTATTTTAGGATTTCAGGGCAAGGAGAACATTTGCCTTCATCTGAATAGAATCAGGGAAGGCTCCATGGATGTGGTAAATTTGAATTGAGTTCAGCATTAAAAAACAGATAAGGTTGGATATACTGTAAGCAATGAGAAAAACATAAATAAAGAATTCTGTGTTATTGTGAAAAAATAAATGATCCTATGTGTCTTTGAAAGGAAGGTATTATATAAGGCTGAAAGGTAAGGAGTTTAAAGCAGGATTTCTTTAAAACCCTTTTGGTGGGGCACCTGGATGCCTCAGTGGGTTAAGCCTCTGCTTTCGGCTCAGGTCATGATCTCAGGGTCCTGGGATCGAGCCCCACATCAATGGGGAGCACCATAGGGAGCCTAATCCCCCCACCCCGCCCCCGCCTGCCTCTCTCTGTCTACTTGTGATCTCTGTCAAATAAATAAAATCTTGGAAAAAAAAAAAAACAATCCTTTTTTTGTCTTGGATCTCTTTGGAAATCTGTTGAATCTTCAGAATAGTCTTTTTATCCCTTCAACTTTTTAAGCTCTCAGAAATTTGTCATACTGGTACAGTGACCACTGATTTATCCCTCACCTAGATTCACTAGTTGTTAATTGCTTTCCATATTTTCTGTTCTCTTTTTTTTAAAAGACAAATTTGTGGTTTTTAAAAAATATTTTATTTAAGAGAGAGAGTGAGCAAGAGAGACCACAAACAGGGTGAAGGGCAGAGGGAGAAGCAGACTCCCTGCTGAGCAAGGAGCCTGAGGTGGGACTTGATCCCAGGACTTTGGGGTCATGACCTGAACCAAAGGCAAGACACCCAACTGACTGAGCCATCCAGGTGCCCCATATTTTCTATTTTCTTTCTTTCCTTATATATGTATGTGCATGTATGCATATGTTTTCCCCAAAACATTTGAGATTTAATTACAGATATTATGATACTTCACTTCTGAACGTTTTATAGCATATATCTGCTACACAAATGTATTCTTTTGCATAAACCTCACTAAAATTGTCACACCCAGGAAATTACATTGAAACAATGTTGTCAAATATTATACAAACCAGGGATGCCTGGATGGTTCAGTCTGTTAATCTTCTGACTCTTGATCTCCGCTGAGGTCTTAATCTTAGAGTCATGAGTTCAAGCCTTGCATTGGACTCCACACTGGGTGTGGAGCCTACTTAAAAAAAGAAGAAATGTATACACACATATATATGTTACACAATTCATAAAATAGTGTTTCTAAGTGAAATAAAATACAGTAGTTTTTGAAGGAATATTGAAATAAAGTACTCAAAATGTTCAAAAAATAAATGTATCTTTATTAACATATTTAATAAAGTCTAACAGTTCAGTTTTTAGTAGCAGTGAGTGTAAGATATCTGGGAGAACTATATTGTGATTCCTTTTTTTTTAAAGACCTTATTTATTTATTTGAGAGAGCACGCACAGGGTGTGGGGGGTGCAGAGGAAGAGGGAGAAGCAGATTCCCTGCTGAGCTTGATGCGGGGCTTGATGTGGGGCTTGATCCCAGGACCCTAAGATCATGACCTGAGCTGAAGGCAGATGCTTAATCGACTGAGCCACTGAGGTACCCTACTATATTGTGATTTTTATTGGTTAGTCATAGATGCCGCTAATACAAGTGTGGTTTGTACCTATATTCATAATAGAATAAAAATGCTAATTTAGAGGTTACTGAAGATAAATACGTAATTTCTTCCCAGCCAATTCATGCACATACACACTCCTGAATTTGTTCATTGATATATCTTGTGGGAAATGTCTGTGGACCCTGGATTAAAAACCCCTGATTTAGAACTGCTTCATAGAGCTTCTTGAAGCTGCCTTTTTGGTCATCACCAGAGATGATTTCCTGAATATCTTCTATAAGTAGAGAAGATTTAGGTACATGAGGACAAGGTCACAAAAACTGTAAGCTTTCAGTTACTGTTGATTCCTATGTAATCTGCTCTGTATACTTGAATCATTGAAATAGAAATAAAAATCATATTCTATGAAAACAGGCTGCTTTGACACATCTATTGGCCATTACAGGGCCCTATAGACACCCCCCCCCCCCCCCGTAAGTGGACTTACAGGCATAGAACTCCACAAGTCCTTCCACTTACCTTACTAGGAGTAATTTTGTTCAGTGTTCTTATCAGCTGTGGTGGCAACATGTGGGTCAGAACTATGGCAGGGAAGGAGTGGGATCAAGAATTGTGGACTACAACCCTAAGAGATACTCAGATTCTTTTTTGGGGGGATCAGGTTTTTAGCTTTGGTTGAATGACATTTTTGTTCTGCCCCTCCAGTTTCTTCTTAGCAGATCATTTCAAGATGTCTTTTTACTGACATCTCCCCATTTTTGTAGTTCCTGTTTTTACCATTAGCAGTATTCATGAATACTTGTCTTGATTTTAAAACATGAGCCCAAGACATCTTAGATTAAAACCTAATCAGTGCAAAGTGAGAACAAATCAGAAAGGTCTATATCTGTGTGTGAACTGCTAAATTAAATCAAGTAACTCAGCTTATTTTGGCTTTTATAAAATTTTTTTTTTAAAGATTTTATTCATTCATTTGACAGACAGAGATCACAAGTAGGCAGAGAGGCAGGCAGAGAGAGGAGAAAGCAGGCTCCCTGCTGAGCAGAGAGCCCGATGCAGGGCTCAATCCCAAGACCCTGGGATCACTACCAGAGCCGAAGGCAGGGGCTTTAACCCACTGAGCCATCCAGGCGCCCCTATAAATTTTTTTTTAAAACAAAGTTAGAATATCTCTTCTTTAGACTTTTTCTGGTCTTCATCAAAGGCAAGTAGGAATGCCCTTTTTAAACTATTCAAAGCAGTCTTATTTAACTAAGAAATTTATTTATTTGTTTATTTGCTTATTTCTTTATTTAAGATTTTATTTATTAGAGAGAGACTGTGAGCCAGGGGTAAGGGGCAGAGGGAGAGGGAGAAACAGACTCTCTGCTGAGAGTAGAGGAGAGGGAGAAACAGACTCTCTGCTGAGCAGGGACCCTGACCCAGGATTCGATCCCAGGACTCTGGGATCATGACTTGAGCCAAAGGCAGCCGCTCAACTGACTGAGCCATCCAGGTACCCTTAATTAAGAAATTAAAACAAATTGTTTCCTATAGAAACTTGGACTCAGTATGTCTTATAAATCAACAATATGAACTAGAACAAGGTGTTTAAGTGCTTTTTTGTAGGCAGAAAACAAATAATGTAATAATAAGGCAATAAGAGTTTATAGTAAATAAAAAAAATTAGAGGAAAGATAATAACAAGTGTTGGAGAAGAAATAGAGAAATTAGAATCCTCATACATTGCTGGTGGGAATTGTAAAGTGGTATAGCAGCTTTGGAAAAACAGTTTGGCAGTTCCTTAAAAAGTTAAACAGAATTACCATATGAGCTCTACTGTAAGTTCTTCTAGGTATTCACCCAAGAGAATGGAAAACATGTCTACACAAATACTTGTACACAAGTGTTTCTAGTAGCAATATAGCCCCCAAAGTGGAAATACCCAAATGTCAATGAATGCATGGTTAAACAATATATAGAATATGCACATGATGGAATATTATTGAGCTGTGAAAAGGAATAAAGTACTGATTCATGCTACAACATGGATGAACCTTGGAAACATGTTAAGTGAAAGGTAGTCACCACAGGTCACACGTTATATGATTCCATTTATATGACATTTCCAGAGTAGGTAAAGCCATAGAGATACAGCACAGATTGATGGTTGCCAGTCGCTGGGGGGGAGTGGGTAGTAGGGAGTGAATGTTTAATGGTTATAGGAGTTTCCTTTTGGAGCAAAGAAAATATTCTCCAACTAGATGGTGGTGAATGGTTGTACAACTTTGTACACTTTATTTTAAATTTTATTTCATTTTTAATTGTGTACTTTAAAAGTGAATTTTATGATATGTAAATTATATCTTTAAAAAAAATGAAAGAGTAGCATTTAAGTGTTTTTCTTAGTACCCGTTCCATTGCCTTGGCACTAGAGATCTGCTTTTAGCCAGGGTCCTTAGTGGTTTCTCATAGGAAATATTTTGAATCATTCAGTTTTGTTGCATACCAGAGCAGTTAATTTATAAGTAAGTGGCTGGTGAGAATAAATTACTTTAAAAAAAATGAGAACAGAGTAGGTGGAATTGTTTTGAATAATAATAGCACCTCAGTGGGACGCCTGGGTGGCTCAGTTGGTTGGGCGGCTGCCTTCGGCTGGGGTCATGATCCCGGCGTCCTGGGATCGAGTCCCACATTGGGCTCCTTGCTTGGCAGGGAGCGTGCTTCTCCCTCTGCCTCTGCCTGCCACTCTGTCTGCCCGTGCTCGCGCGCGCTCTCTCTCTCTCTCTCCCTCTCTCTCTGACAAATAAATAAATTTAAAAAAAAAATAATAGCACCTCAGTGACCAGTCAACTTGATGATTCAGGAATGTTTCCTGAGGTAGGAAGTGGGACAAAAAAGCTAACATTTTCTATTTTTTTCTTATTCTATTTTTATGTGATAATATAGTAGATAACATATATACCTGTGGTCTCTAGTTCAATGTATGCATGTCTCATTTTCTTCTCCATGAATACAGTAACCTTCACTTCTCTTCTGTCTCCCGTTAGATGAGAGAACAACCCATAGTGTCTAGTAAAAGACTGGATAGTGTGGTATTTTGGAAAGAGGGTTTGCTGCTACGTTAGAAGGCCCAAGTTCTAGTGTCTACTCAGCCTTTTATTTACTGTGTGGCTTAGGGCAAGTGTATTTCCTTATAAAATGTAGGAGTGGAACCACTTGGTATCTGAAGGACTTGGCAGTTTTAAGATTCTGAACATCTGGGTGCTCAAAAAGTATTTGATTGCTTTCCTTTGAAAAAGCATTTTCATTTCATAGGTTAGAGAACTTTTGGTTACTTTCAGTTTTATTGAGGAAATATACTGATTAATATAATTTCTAATATCAAGACTTTTATCTAATGACACATTTTGATTTCTGCATTGACTCATGTTTATAGGTAGTTAGTTTTCGGTCATAGGGCTGTAGTGATAAAATGATGAAGACTCTCTCTTTAAGGACATCAGTCACATGGGGCACTTCTAAACAAGCATTTACAGTTCAGTATTGTAATGCTCTCATGATGAGGCTATGACATGATCAGAGCCTAGTGTGTTATAGGGCTCAGGATGGGGATGGGAGGGGTGTCAGGTTAAATTCCTTAAGGTGGTAAATTTTCTCTGGCTAAATTTTCTTAGAATTCTGAGCATCAAATTACCCCCTCCCTTTTTCCTCTCTTTTTTTTTTTTTTTTAAAGTGATTGCTATGCCCAGTGTGAGGCTTGAGTGAGGATCAAATTCTTAGCTAAAATTATATCTGCTCAGTATATTTCTGTTCAGAAGCTTTTGGTTTCACTGTTTAAAAAAAAGAAAAACTATTTCTGTTTTGTGGTAAATTAAGAATAATGGAAGTTTCTGCTGTGAAATAATTCTCTCTTTACAGACAGATCCAGTTGAGTATGTGGAAAATATGTGTGAAAACATGCAGCTATACCCACTACAGGACTTTCTCACTGGAGATCAGCTTCTTTTTGAATACAAGCCAGAAGTAAGGTTTCATTTCTAAGAGTTACCTTTAGACAAAGAGGAGGGGGATAAAATGCAGAGATACACTTAAGAACTGTGGAAATGTAGAAAACTTGGCTAAATTTGTTGAATTTTTTATTTAAATGAAATATCAGTAGTTTTGTGGGTAATTTTTCATGATTGTTGTATTTGATCATGTTTTAAATATGAGGAGAAAATCAAGTCCTTTTGTCAAGTACAATTATTGTCACTATTTTTCAAAGGTTATAACATCTACCAAAAAAGTGATTCCTAAGAATTATGTGCTTTAGTTGCAGGCTTACTTGGAGAGTTGTTTTGCTTACCTTTTGGCTCAGTTAGAGACTCTGGGCAATTACATTTTAACCATTTTGAAAATGTTTATGAGAAATGTAAGATTCCCTGAATTTTGAAACATGTGACTTATGGACAATATTATATACAAATAAATACTTGGTTGGGTTTTTCCTTCCTTCCTCTTTGGGAGTAAGTCATTTTGCTCCATATGAGTTCTCATAGCAGTTTTCAGTTGGACGATTTGCTCCCCAGGGGATATTTGTCAATGTCTGGAGACATTTCAGTTGTCACAATTGGGGGATGCTCTTGGCAGATCATCTAGTGGGTGAGAAGCCAGAAGCAGCAGCTAACCATCCTACAGTGCAAAGACAGCACCCCACAGTAAAGTATTATTTGGCCCAAGATGTTAATAATGCTGAGGTTGAGAAACCTTGATAATAGGGTATTCCAAAATTTTAGAGGTAGGGAAAGGTAAAGGAGGAAGCAGTAGTCACACATTCTTGTTATCTCCTAGAAAGATTGGGCCCTGGGGTCCAAGTATTCTATTCTGAACCTCCATTTGTTGTTTTTTCTCAAAGAAATGATGTTTAGTTGGTAGTTAGGGTTTCAGACCTTACCCACAAAATCTTATGTTTACTCCTACTATAGTTGAAGGATTACTGAAGGAGGCCTTGCTGTGGGATCATTTTACTGATTCTTGGGGATGAAGTAGTATAAGCATAGTCTTTGGAATCATGTACAAACTTGTTTAGAACTCCACATTTGCTATTTCTAGCTGTGTTGTTCTGTGCATATTATGTAATCTTTAACCCAAGCAAATTAAGTAACTTTTAATGGGAACCTGAGTAATATTCTTTATAAAATTGAGTATACCTTAGAGGTGTTTTAAGATTAAATGAAATAATGTATGTTAAAGACTACCTGGCACATAGTAAAACTTAGTAAATGAGAGCTATTTTTACTGCCAGTTCTATTATGTAGGATTTGAGATGAACACAGTTGTTTTTTTTTTTAAAGAGAGAAAGTGACTTTTTTTTTTTTTTTTTTTTTTTTTTTTTTTTTTTTTTTTTTTTTTTTTTTTTTTTAGATTTTACTTATTTGCCAGAGAGAGAGAGAGTATACACAAGCAGGCAGAGAGGCAGGCAGAGGCAGCGAGAGAAGCAGGCTCCCTGCCAAGCAAGAAGCCCCATGTGGGACTCGATCCCAGGACCCTGGGATCAAGATCTGAGCCGAAGGCAGCGGCTTAACCGACTGAGCCACCCAGGCGTACCGAACACAGTTTATAGTATTATTAAGAAACATTTGAAACAACTAATAGACTAATGAAGTTTTATAAATTGGGGTATTCATGAGTATAGATAAATTTCATGTGCATCAAGATGTCAGGATCCTGGGGATGCCTAACATAATATGGCTTTGCCTTTTTAACAGAGATGTATTAGGTTAAAGTTGTTATTATGTGTGTTTGTGTGTATGTCCCCTCTTACCTCAATTAGGTCATTGCTGAAGCCCTTAATCAGCTAGTTCCGCAAAAAGCAAATCTTGTTCTACTGTCTGGTGCTAATGAGGGAAAATGTGACCTCAAGGAGAAATGGTTTGGGACTCAATATAGTATGGAAGGTAAAATACTTTAGTAATTGTCTTACAAGTTTAGGTTCATCTGACTCATCTGATAATTTTTATTCCTTAATAATTTGTCTGATGGTTCCTATGGGAAAAAAGTGTAAACTTTTTTAGAAGTTTACTTTGAAATGAAAATTATTCATACTGCTTTGCAGAAAATTACTTTCTACTATGTTTATATTTATTATGGCTAGTGAAAAAATCCTGTTTTCTGGGTAGTTTGGGGAGGAGTTTTGACTATGTTTTAGAAAAGTACTTCTGAAACTTCAGTGTATGTATATATCACCTAGAGATCTTATTAAAATACAAATTCTTACTCACTAGCTCTGGGGTAGGGCCTGAAATTCCGCATTTCTAATAAGCTCCCAGGTGATACCAGTGCCACTAACCACACTTTGAGTAGTAAATGGCTGGCATGCCTGGATATATTACAGTTTTCCTGAGAAAGAAAAGTTGATTTGTGAAGGCTAGTTGTTAATTGGTTTGTTCTTGAGAATTCTCAGCATTTTTTATTGGATCAGTTTATTTTTCATCTCTACAGATGTTGAAAACTCTTGGGCTGAACTATGGAAGACTAATTTTGAATTAAATCCAGATCTTCATCTTCCAGCTGAAAATAAGTACATAGGTTGGTGAAAAAGCAGTTATTAATATATAATCTGTTTATGTATCAATAAAACAAATAGCAGCTGTATAGTGCATTTACAAAGTGTCATTTGAATTATTTGAGCTTCCCAGTAACATTGTTTTCTTACTTTTTTGAATGAGAAAACCTGAGGCTTAAAAAGGCAAAGTGACTTTTCCTAGACTAGTCAGTTGGTGAAGGGAGAAAATAGGACTTAACTGTATCTTGGGACTCCCTGAAACTTTTGCTTTTTCTTGTGTATCATAGCTGATCCTTTCATGTCAAATCTCTGTAGGAACAGCCATTATCTTTCCTGGTTCTAGTGTTTTTTAAACCAGAAGTTTTGTGAAATCATTGTAGTGGATTTTCAGGTCAGTGTGTAATGAGTTATGAATGCATTAAAAAAAAAAAACAAAACCAGGATGGAAAATAGCGAAATGTTTAATTGCTTTATAAAGAAAGGGTATTATTTCAAGAACTTTGGTTCTATATAGAGATATATGTGTGTATCTGTCTGCCTGTCTACTCGCTTGCAATGGGAAACATTCTAACTATGAGAAGGCCACTGGTCTAGGTCAAAGGTTACCGTTGTATATAACTAATTTAATCAGAATGCCATTTCCCAAGCAATTCCACTCCTAGGTATATACCCAAAAGAATTGAAAAAAAGTAGCCAAATAAATACGTGTACATGCATGTTCATGGCAGCATTATTCATTAATGGGAAATAGCCCATGTGTCCATCAGTGAATGAATGGATGAAAAAATTATGGTAAATATATACAAAGGAGTAATAGTCATAAAAATAAATGACGTATGTACATGCTACAACATGGATGAACCTTGAAAACATTATGCTGAAGAAGCGAGACATAAGGGGTCATATAGGATTCCATTTATATGAAATATTCAGGATATGTAAATCCATAGAGACGGAACACAAGTTGATGGTTGCCAGTGGCGGGGAGGCCGGGGAGTGGATAATGGGAAGTGACTGTTTAATGGAGTATAAAGGTTTCCTTTTAGGGTGATGAAAATGTTTTGAAACTGGATAGAAGTGGTGGTTGCACAGCATTATGAGTGTACTAAATACTTCTGAATTGTTCACTTTAAAATGATTAATTTTGTTATGTGTATCTAACCTCAATTAGAAGACCAAAAGCCTTTTTTCAAAAGTCTCATGTATTTTAGACAATTCAGTTCCACGTCTTGAACTTTGAGTATCTAAACAACCCAGTTCTTTTTAATAAATGTAACAAGTAGATTTTTATATTCTTGTTTTCCTTTAAGTAGCTTTTCTCACCTACATATGGATGAAACAGTTTATGTTTTCATTAACTTAGAGGACAAGTTTGACTTTGTTTTTTTGGGTAAGATTTTATTTGCCAGAGAAAGAGCAAGAGAGAAAGTGAGCAGAAGCAGGGGGAGCAGCAGGCAGAGGGAGAAGCAGGTTCCCCACTGAGCAAGGAGCCTGATGCAGAACTTGATCCCAGGACCCTGGGATCATGACCTGAGGTGAAGACCTAAGTGACTGAGCCACCCAGCCATCCCAAGTTTGACTTAGTTAGAACAGAACTTTTTTGTTACCTTTCAAATGTCCATAAGGTTGATAAAAGACATTTTCATTCAAGAATGGATTTGTTTATAAATTGGTTTATACAACTATCCTGACTAAAGGCCCCTCTTACACTTAAGACTGTCTTTGAGAAAGACAAAGAAGCAGAACGTGGAGAGATCAGAATCGATCTTTAGGAAATTATAGATCTTCAGAGTTCATTTAAAGGCCAAGAGAATTTTCTTTTCTGTATTCTACTAATTTGTTATATTCTAGCATTTGAATTTGGCTTATTTTTGCCACAAAGAAAAAAGTTATCTAGACTTCTAAACCCAAGAACAGATTATTGGGATTCATGTTAAATTACTTGAATGAATTGTTACTCTTTTCTCTTGTTAGCCTCGGACTTCATGTTGAAAGCTTTTGACTGCCCTGAGACAGAATACCCTGTTAAAATTGTGAATACGCCACAAGGTTGCCTGTGGTATAAGAAAGACAACAAATTCAAAATTCCCAAAGGTAAACTGTTTCCCTCTGGAAAAGGAGTGAGCTAAGTATAGCAACTCTTTCTCCACTTGGTAGCAACCTATTTCTGTGTGTCTGTCACCTGTCTCCCTTTCTCCTTCCTCTTCCAGTTGAAGATCTTTTCTTTCTTTCTTCCTTTTTTTTTAAAGATTGTATTTATTTATTTGACAGAGAGAGACACAGTGAAGAGAGGGAACACAAGCAGGGGGAGTGGGAGAGGGAGAAATAGGCTTCCTGAGGAGCAGGGAGCCCAATGCGCGGCTCAGTCTGAGGACCTTGGGCTCATGACCTGAACCAAAGGCAGATGCTTAATGACTGAGCCACCCAGGCGGCCCTGAAGAAAAAGGCTTATCTATCAGATCCATGCTGTGCTCCTATGCAGTTGCAGAAATCCTTGTATAAATTACAGATTTCTAGGAAATACATAAGGATTCAAGGCTAAAATGCAGTTGTTTTTAAATACTCTTCTTGCAGTTAAATGAAAGCAGAGCCAGGTGTTTGACCATCTTAGCGAATGAGTGGTATGTTAAGAGTATGCTGAAGGAGATTATTCTTAGACACAATAGCTAGCCTATTCCAGCATTACAAATGCAAAATATCCTCCATCACTCTCCCTCTACCATTTTGCTTTTATTGTAAGAGAATAACAGCATACAGTTAAATAGACTTCAGAGTTCTTGTCTTTAATGTTGACCCAAATATCTTTAAAGTTGACCCAAACTGTGTTGCATTTTTCTTTTCTGTTCTGTGCATAGCATAGGAACTTAAAGAAGCAGCTTGGGATCCCAAATAAATAAATAAATAAATAAATAAGTAAAATCCCTTCATTGCCATTTAACCCAGATCCCCAAGCTTAACATAACTGTTCTGTGGCTCTTAGGCCTTCTTGAGTTTATTGGGAAGGTGTTTCTTGAATTACTTACCAGTGTTTCTAAAAATGGTCTTAATATTTATTCAGCTTCTTTGGAAAGTCTCTGCTATAGCTTTCTGTGAGCATTGAGATTGTTCTTTAATATTTTTGACTTGTATACCTCTGTAAACATTTTCTCTGACAAAAGCTATTAATAGCATTCCTAGACTCCTTTGTGTATCTGTCTATGTATCTGATCTTCCCACAGACTACAGTGTGCCTTCTGGATACTACTTAGAATGGTAAATATTACTTTTTTAAAGATAACTTGAGGATAAAGATGTAACAAGGATTTAAGGGCTAATAGTTTATTTCAGAATTTTTAGAAACTGTGATGTTAGGGGCATATAGCAGATGTACAAAATATTTGAGGCCTCTGGCCTGTATTTTCTTATCTTTTTTTTTTTTTTTTTCTTTTAGCCTATATACGTTTCCATCTGATTTCACCTTTGATACAGAAGTCTGCAGCAAAGTAAGCAATTGTCCTCTTTACTGGAAAATGTTTCTTTTTGAAAAACTATTTTGTTTATTTCATTCTGAATCATTCTGTCATTTTCTCTGTTAGTACTGAGCTGTGCTGCTGATTCATGTATTTTTTCCTGTGCCCTAAACAAATTATTTGTATTGATACTAAACATTAAAATGGAATTGTGGCAGCTCCATTTCCAGCACCCAGTTATAAAACATGCTGATAGTGTACGGTAGTCATAGTATTACTGGATTGAGAAAGTTCTTTAGAAATGAGTTTGGATTAGCTTCCAGTCTATAATGAGAACAAATGGATCTGTTGATCCTATATTTAGAAACTGGCAAGGAATTGCCAGAAACTGGCAATTATACTTTGTTTGTAGCAAATAACATGTATTTATAGATAACTGCACTGTGGAAGGTCAGTCCTAGAATGTGCCTGAGAGGTGCTCAGGAAACGTTAGTATACTTCTTCCTTCGCCGCTTAAACTGCGGAAGCTAGCCTTAGAATGAGAGGCAGCACTAATATTAATACCACTTGAAAAAGTATATTAACCACCTCCCTTCCCTCAGATTTTTAGTTTGTCAGAAAACCTGGGCTGCAGGGATGGCCAGAGCCTTTGGGCCCGTTGCCTTTTACATGTACCCCATTTTTCAGTATAAGCACTAACATTTTACATGTGTGCATAACATGATGAGGATTGGGAAGCACTGCTGAAGGTAGATGTTCTGTAACGTGCCTATAAAACTGAGTCCTGGGTAAGCTGTATTTAACTTTGAACTACATTATGGAGTAGTCACTATCTTTCTAAACATGGAATTTCCTATTCCAAAGCACATTTGTTCATGTTTATTTCTTGCCAATTAATGGTGTTGTTTGCATTTTATACTCTCAGTGTGGTCCTCTTTGATATCTTTGTCAATATCCTTACCCATAACCTTGCGGAGCCAGCATATGAAGCAGACGTGGCCCAGCTAGAGTATAAGTTGGTAGCTGGAGAACATGGTTTAATTATTCGAGTGAAGGGATTCAACCACAAACTACCTGTAAGTACAAGTGTTCTGTTTTGCTCCTAGAGAGGTTTAAATTTTATGTTTGTTGCCCCTAAAGCACCAAGTATAGAGGCTTATGCATGAGTTGGTATAAAGAGAAAGAAATGTTCATTGATGTGGGTTAGCATGTTTTCTTGGCTGATGACACACAAGAGCAACGTATTTACTAATTACCAACAATGCATGCAATACAGCCTCTGCTTCAGGCTTGATTTCACGGCCCTTTGCTGTCAGTTTCTCTGCAGCCAACACTGGATAGGATAGTTTAATAAAAGTTGCCATTACTTCCAAAATTAATATATAAATGTAATGCTCTCCCAGTTAAAGTCACATTTAGGGGCAGTGGAGATAGTGAATAAAAAATTATTTATTTGGAAGAAGAAAATCTTTTAGAAAGTAGATTTCATGCTTCTTTACTCAAGGTTCCTCTTTCTTTTCTTTTTAGCTACTATTTCAGCTCATTATTGATTACCTAGCGGAGTTCAGTTCCACACCAGCTGTCTTCACAATGATAACTGAGCAGTTGAAGAAGACCTACTTTAACATCCTCATCAAGCCCGAAACTCTGGCCAAGTGTGTATACATAGGATCGGCTTATATTTTGAAGGCCTGAAAGTATTTGCCTTTCTAGGGGTTAGGTGTAGAGCGAATGAGGCTGTAGTTTCAGTAATATTTTTCAAATTAGAATTGGCTGTGGTTAAGGAGACCATCCATTGGGTTATAGGATTTCTTTTTTTTTTTTTTTTTAAGATTTTATTTATTTGACAGACAGTGAGAGAGTGGATACAAGCAGGGGGAGTGGGAGAGGGAGAAGCAGGCTTCCTGCTGAGCAGAGAGCTTGACACGGGGGTCCATCCCAAGACCCTGGGCTCATGACCTGAGCTAAAAGCAGACATTTAATGAGCCACTCAGGTGCCCCCAGGTTATAGGATTTTCAGACATAGCTTAAGTAACTCTGTGAGTAGGACTAAAATAAGCCTACTTACTCTACTTAGAGGCTAAAGGTAAACAAGGATGTTTTTTCCAAAGTTTGTAAGTAAACAATGGTTAAAGAAATGCTGGCTTTGTTATAGCTCAGAATCACTTTACTGCTGATTTTAGTATATTGCATGTTGTTATGAAACAGTTGAGTTAAATTGCTTTACCTGTCACTTACCTGGCAACTGTAGCTATCCAGAATTCAGCCAAGTTTCCAGAGGACAGCAAAAAGGCTTCTGACTGTATAATAATGCTTAAACCCTCTGCTCATAACCCCTTGAGGCTTTCATTAGAGCCTGTTCTTTGTTTTTGTTTTTTTTTTTAAAGAATTGAAAGCATAGTCTTAAAAGAGATTTTTTTAAAAAAATGATTTCATTTATTTATTTGACAGAGACACAGTGAGAGCAGGAACATAAGCAGGGGGAGTGGGAGAGGGAGAAGTAGGAAGGTCAATACGGGACTCGATCCCCGGACTCTGAGATCATGACCTGAGATGAAGGCAGAGGCTTAACAACTGAGCCACCCAGGCGCCCTGAGCCTGTTCTTTTGTCTAGGGCTAATGGTAGCCTAGATATACCTCTATGTGAATCAGAAAAAGTACCCCTTTTGGGTGCCCTCTTTCAGCAGGAAGAGCCTTTGTTGGAGGGAGAAAAAAGTCCCATCTAAGCAGACACAGCCCTTTGTGCACGTGGCTTGCAAGCCCCTGCTTGATCTCCTTGCTGGGCATCTAGAAATGGTAAACAGCACAACCTTATATAGAGACCCTACTCTTGACACAGTTATTTTTTTATTTCATGGTCACTTCTTTATTTAACTTTTTTAAAATTTAAATTCAGTTAATTAACATATAATGTATTGTTGGTTTCAGAGGTAGAGGCCTATGATTCATCAGTCTTACATAGTACCCAGTACTCATTTTACATCACATGCTCTCCTTAATGTCCATCACCTAGTTACCCCTCTCTCCACCACCCCTTTTTGACACAGTTATAAGGAGCCCACATATGAACAAAATTCAAAAGCAAGGCAGGTGGCAGTTAAGAGTCAGACCTGTAGTAACTGATAAAATGGTCATAAAAAGTTATAAAAACTAATAACCAAATGTAAGTCGGAGAGTTGTCTGGGACTTTCAGTATGATGAAAAATAGCCCTGTGTATCCAGTAACTTCTGAATACTACCTTATTAAAATGTGGTAGACTAATAATTATACCTATTTATTGAAGATTTGTTATTTGCTACATATAAAACCTTTATATGTATGTATCTAATTCTGTCCAAAATCTTATAATGGTAGCCATTATTATTTCCCTTGTTTCACAGATGAAGAAATTGAGTCACAGATATTAAGTAATTTGCCACATTCCAATAGTTTAGTGTGAGGAGGGAGGGGAGTTCAGGGTGGGAGAAGTTCGGGGGATGAGGAATAGGGGTTGGTCTGATTCTGGCCTAGAGCCACTATGTGTACTATGTTGTCACTGCAGTAATAGATTCCCATAATGCTGGCCCCTAGTAATTAATAAAATGTTAATGAAATTTTGAACAAAAATAGTAATAATTCTAAATTGGTGTGTGACTCATCTGGCAACTAATGTGAAATTTTTATTTTGCAATTGAGACAGGTAAGTGAGTTGTACCAGAGAGCAAATCTATGTATAATTTTGTGTATGTAATTTTAAGTGCTTTTTGGTGATTATGACATTTTCTCCCATCTTATGATAGAAATTCTTTTTTTAAAAGATTTTATGTATTTATTTGACAGAGATCACAAGTAGGCAGAGAGGCAGGCAGAGAGGGGGAGGGAAGCCGGCTCCCTGCTGAGCAGACAGCCTGATGCGGAACTCGATCCCAGGACCCTGAGATCATGACCTGAGCCGAAGTCAGAGGCTTAACCCACTGAGCCACTCAGGCGCCCCAGAAATTCTGTCTTTTTAGAAACATGTCACCTGTAGAAACTTAACAAAATCTTTTTTTACCTTAAGATTCATTTCAAAATGATGAACTTTTTCTTTTCCCTGCCCTCTGAACAGAGATGTGCGGCTTTTAATCCTGGAATATGCCCGTTGGTCTATGATTGACAAGTACCGGGCTTTGATGGATGGCCTTTCCCTCGAGTCTCTGCTGAGCTTCGTCAAGGAGTTCAAATCCCAGCTCTTTGTTGAAGGCCTGGTACAAGGAAATGTCACAAGCACAGTGAGTATGAGGTGCTCTCTTGCTCTTGGCTAGGTCTGAATGCTGCTGTGGGCTCTGGAATTGCATTAGTTCTCCAGAAAGAGAAGCTCTGTAGAGTTGTCATAGCACGGCCATTCTGATGCAGGGCAAGACTTTCTTAATGAGAAGATTGCTGATAATGGACAGAGCTTTGGATGAAATGGATTGGGTAAATACATGGTATTGGTTATTTGTTGAAGATTGTATGTGGAAACAACAGTTTGGAAATTAAAGTGGAAGCTCTGGGGTATGCTGAGGGATGTACACAGACACACACACACACACTTTGGCAGAACTTGTATATCAAGGCTGTGTGTTAAGGAGCTTGGGCTTTATCTTGTAGTAAATGGAAAAAAATCAGTGAAGCATCTAAAAAGGGATTTGTTAAGAAAGATGCAGGGACCAGTTTAGAGGCTTTTATAAGAGTTGACATGATTCCAGAGTTTATGAGGTATCCAGAGTAGTCAAAGTCATAGAAACAGAAAATGCAGTAGTGGTTACCAAGGGTTGGGAAGGTGGAAAAAAGGGGGAGTTGTTTTATGGGTACAGAATTTCAGTTTTGCAAGGTGAGGAAGTTCTGGAGTTCCATTTTACAACATTGTAAATATACTTAACACTATGGAACTGTACACCTAAAAATGGTTAAGATGCTAAACTTTGTTATGTGTGTTTGACACACACACGCACACACACATGCACACATTGAGGCAAAAAATGATGAAGCCTGAGGTTAGGCAAAGTAAATGAAAAGAGAAATAGTGCAGTAGAGAATGGCTAAAACTCAGTGACTAATTGGATGTGGGTCTAATAGAGGAGGGAAGGGTTTAAGATGATGCCTGGATTTCTTGCTTGAACCAGTAGGTTGGTGGAGGAGTGGGAAAAATAGGTTTGGGGGCATATGAGGCGTTTGTTCTGACATTTATTGAGTGGGATAGGTCTCTGGATCTTGTAACTAAAAGGCCTCTTCCAGCCAAGAATGCTTGTTTGGGACTCTCCCTAAATTACTTGGCTGTTGACCATCTTCCTTCATGGCTTCCCAGTTTCTCAGGACTGGCCCTTTGATGGAATATATAAGTGGCCACTCTTGAGACTGGCTGCTGTCTCCTCTCCACTTCCTGTCTTTATTCCCCAGCCCCCAAACCAGCCTTAGTTTCTTTCCTCCCCACGTAAGTTTAAAAGCTTCAACCCACAGAGAGGAGCAGGGTAGCTGCCTTCTTTTCTGAGCACAGTGGGAGTACTGGGCAGGAGTCCTTTTGGTCCAGAGGACTTAGTACCATGAATTGCTCTAGGTAGAAACCACTGTAGAGTTGAGCTGACACCTCCTTTTATACCCAATTTTGTAGATAAGAAAAGAGAAGTCTTGAGAGGGGAGAAGCAGCATTCACTTAGTGTTAAGTGTTGTTTTATTGCTCTATGCCATGTTCTGTATTTATAGACCGGTGTCACAGAGGACACAGCCTAGTAGGCTAACCCGAACAGTTAAGTTTGGTCATGTCACAGTGTACAGGTAAAGAGAATGCCAATGGGAGAACAGAGGAGTTGTTCAGTTGTGAGAGCCTCTTAATTTTCAATCTGCTTTTCTAATTCCATCCAGGGCTTCTTAAAGAATTAGAATATTGACATTAGTTGCTTCTGGGTGAAATTAATGTCAGGAGAGCCTGCTATAGTTATTTTCTCTTTTGCCTCCTAGGAATCAATGGATTTCCTGAAATATGTTGTTGAGTGAGTATTGGTTTGTTTTTTTCTCTGTGGGAGTTGTTTATTCCTACCAGCAGTAGGGCCTTGAGCCACAGCTCAGTTATTACTAAATCCACAATGGATGATGCTCCTTGTGGTAGGTTTTCTTGAGGCTGGTTGTGTAAACAAAGTTAATTCAGAAGGGACTGTGGGCAGCCTGACCTCCTCTTCACAGTAGTTTGTGGGTGGGGGTAAGAGGATAAAGGCACTGCGCAGTGACCCATACTCATTCTTTTGCAGCAAGCTGAACTTCATGCCTCTGGAGCAGGAGATGCCTGTGCAGTTCCAGGTGGTAGAGCTGCCTAGTGGCCACCACCTGTGCAAAGTGAGAGCTCTGAACAAGGGTGATGCCAACTCTGAAGTCACTGTGTACTACCAGGTCAGTTGGCCCCTTTACACACGGCCATCCTCATGGCTAAGTATCTTTAGGGCACTAAAGCCCAAGTACTAGGGCACTAAAAGTCCAAAGTACCTGGGAGTCGTGACCCTACGACTCTCAAGGCCCTTTTGCAGTTACTTCTGTAGCTTTTAATCCTTAAGGTCATTTGTCCTCCTGAAGCAATTGAATTTAAAAAATTGCTCCTATTAGTGAAATGGATCCTTTTACAATCATAGGGCTTCACTGAATCATTCAACTACTAGTCCGGAGGGACAGAGACTGAAGAGTGGTTGGAAGTTCCCACGTGTTCCCCTGACAAAACCCCAAGTAGCAGGATACTTTTTAAAAGGATAGTTTTGAAAAAGAGACAAAAGTAAACATAGCCAAGCGATCAATATATAGCAAACAATTACTACCAGTGTCATAAAAGTTTTAAAGTATCTGAGATAAAGGATTTGTCACTGTATTTTGATGATGAATACGAAGTCCAGAGTCCCTTACTTCCCTGAGGTCATACTAATTGGGGCTTGAATCTATTCCTTGTGTCCTCAGATCCTGTGTTCTTTCCACACCATTCTAGAAAGGTGGGATGGGGCTTAAAATAAGAGCTTTGCAACAGTCTCAGTTGGCCCGTAACATGTGGTTAGTCCCACTTAATTCTAGGACAATGGGGACCTGTGCCTGTCTAGACTGATCTCAGACTTCCTAAACTTTGGGGTTCCTATGCCGTGGTTCCTGGGTGTCCTGCATGAGGAGGTCACTGATCTGGTCAGGCCCTGTGAAGATCCTCCTGGTCTGGGCTTTGGGCAGGCCTGTCTGTCACCGTGTCCTTTTACTGTTTCTGGCCCTGGACCTACGTCTTTCTATAGAGACCTACCTTGTCTGCGGAGCTTATCTCACTCTGGCTATAGATACCTAGTTTGCTTGCTTTTATCCAGGTTCTCAGCTTTTCTTTAAGATTTATTTGAGAGAGCGAGAGAGCTAGCGAGTGAGCATGCGAGCAGGATATAGTACTCCGATCCCAGGACTCTGGGATCTTGACTGGAGCTGAACGCACACACTTAAGCAACTTGAGCCACCCAGGCGCCCTGTTCTCAGCTTAATATTTAAAGCTGAAATGACTGTAGTACTGGGCCCCAAATTTCATAAATGATATGGCCTGGCCCTGCTTAGCCCTGTCCACATTTCCAGTGTTTCTGCTGCTCAAAATCCATAGTACTTTACCTGTTGTAGGGTGAGATTTCATATTGTGGGACCTTGTCTGTTGAGGTACTTTCTATCCATTACCTCTTAGCACTTCCAAAACAAGCTTTCTTTACAGAACCACCTCCCTCCTCCCAGAGAGCATTTTGAACAGAGTATCTCCTTGTCTAACTGAACAGGACTTGTGGGACACACAGGCTTTTAGGCTCTTCCTCTAGTGAAGTTGGAAGGAACAGAGTCTGTTCGACTCTGTATTAGCAGCATCCTTGCTTGTTGGCCTCCTGCTTTCTTTCATTCTGACTGCATCATTTTGCTACTCTCCAGGCCAGCCAGGATGTGGTCTCCCAAGTATCTATCTGCCTCTTAGGAATTTCTCTTATTGACTGGTTTGGGTTCCTGTGTGTGGCCTTAGAAGCTTCTATTTATACCCTTTTTGCCTGAGGAATCAGTCCAGATACCCTTCATTGTTCCCAAATATTTTATGCTCTTCTCTTTAGGACCTTGAACTTCAAGTACTTAACTTCAGGTTTTGTCCTTTGGGTCTTGGGCAGGAGCTGGCAAGTTGGGTATTACTCCAATACCCAAAGTCCAGTTGGGACTCACCTCCATTGGGACATACAGTCCTGTGCAAGGGCCAAGAATACAAATGATCAAGTGTGATTTCTGTCCTCGCAAGCTATCTAGTGGGAAGGTAGATGTGTCAACAAAATTGTTGTAAATAAGGAAGCAGAGGGTGTGATCAGCTCTCTTGAGGGAAGAGAGTATGATGGATTCCTGAATAAATGGTTGTCAAGAATAGCTTGATTCTTAGAAAGTCCTGTAAGCCACTGGATTTTCAGTTGGTCTGACCAACCTCTCCTTTCAGTCAGGTGCCAGGAGTCTAAAAGAATACACTCTTATGGAGCTGCTTGTGGTAAGTTGTAATAAAGAAGAGTAATGTGTTCAGGAGCCCCTGACCCACTATGAGGACTGGCCTTTCTGCCTGGGAGCTAGGGACTTGGGAGGGGTCGGGGACCTGTTTGGTAGGTGAGAGGGTTATTTTTGGTATTGTCATCTGCGATGAGCATGGACAGGGGGCCTGGGCAATTTAGGAAGAAGGCAGAAGGGAGGCTGGACTTTGGGGTTATGTACAACACTTGGGGGTTAGATATGGAGGTTTCTGTGCTGGGAGGAGTTGGGCTGATGGGTAGTATGTTGAATTACAGATGCACATGGAAGAGCCTTGTTTTGACTTCCTTCGAACCAAGCAGACCCTTGGGTAAGTCTGCTGGCAAGAGCACTGAGCTCAAATAAAGGTCTGGGGCTTACTTTGCAGGCTGTTTTATCAGATATCCTGACTGAGCGCAGCCTCTTGGAGCTTGCTGGTCCTTCCATGTTTTAGAGTCATACTGGTCAAAACAACTAGAATCTGCATCTTGGACTATGATCAGGTTTTTAGTTCAGTCAAGTTTCAAAGATTAGCAAGGAAAGCTAGTGTAGTTCTCAGTTCAGAAGAGGGGTGGACACCCTAACCCAAAAACGAAGTAGATGCATACCATCTGGATTTTCTTTTAGGATCTCCAGGTCCAGTTAGGATGTGCAGAAACCCTTCCCACTCACCTCTAGTCTCTGAGGGCAGGGCCCTGGGGACTACCTGAGTTCATAGAACTTTTCATTCTGGCCGTAGGTACCATGTTTACCCTACCTGTAGGAACACATCTGGGATTTTAGGATTCTCTGTCACCGTGGGGACTCAGGCAACGAAATACAAGTGAGTAGATGGGCCCAACTATTATTCTTGGCCTGGAGATTGGGGGTTATAGGTGCTTCCTTAAACCTCATGCAACTCTGACTGAATAGGGTTTGCTTCACTTAATCATAGCTGGGGGGCGGGGAGGATGCAAGGTGGGTCATAGATGGCCTGACCCAAGATGGATCAATAATGGTTCCAATGATCCTAGAAGGCTTAACTGAAGTCCTGTGGTATCCCATGGTCACTGTGCAGGGCTTGCCAGTGTGTCCTCTCTCTAGGCGGGCCTGAGGACAAGAAAACCAGAGATGGCTGACCTGGCATTTATCCTAGAACCAGGGTTCAAGTTTAACTGGTTCTCAGCTTTGGAGTGGGGTCAAGCATGGGTTGTCACTGCTTATGTGCTGAGGATATCAGGAAGGTGGGCTAGAGTTAGGGGTTGGGTCCTTTTCTGTTCTCTCACTCAGCTTAGGGAAAGAGTACTGAGGCCTGGAAGAAAATACTTCAGTCTCTTTCTAGAACCATGCCTTAGCCATTTTTCTCCTTTGCATTCTGTTTGAGACCAGGTTTGTTTTTTTTTTTTCTTTTTTGGTGCAAAATGCTGATTTTATTAAAGCATGGGAATAGGACCTATTGGCAGAACTGCTGCCTCTGATGACTTTTAATTGAAGATATTTTGTTTCAGTTCTGAAGTTGTTGATAAGAAGATAGAAGAGTTTCTTTCTAGCTTTGAGGAGAAGATCGAGAACCTCACTGAGGAAGCATTCAACACACAGGTGAGTGAGTAATGCTAGCCTGGTCTTTTGTTCCTTTGGCCAGTTCTTGAGTTTTGTAGTTCTACTTTAATGTGACCAAAATGTCTTCCTAGCTTCATCCTTCCCCTTCCTGCTGGCAGGTCCCAAGTGGAGGGATCACAGCAGGTCTGTCACAAACCAGACCAAACAGGGTCAAGTGTGTGCTGGGGCAACTGGTGTGATGCTACATCTGAGGGTTTCTCTCTTTGGTGGAATAGGTCACAGCTCTGATCAAGTTGAAGGAATGTGAGGATACCCATCTTGGGGAGGAGGTGGACAGGAACTGGAACGAAGTGGTGACACAGCAGTATCTCTTTGACCGTCTTGCCCATGAGGTAGTATCAGAGTCCTGACCGGGACTCCCTGATTTTATGAGTCACAATCCCAAGCAAATCAATATTGTGTGGAAAAGACCAGATCCATTTTTGTATTGGTACTGTTTCTGTGTAACGTAATTGTTTTATATATTGTATTTATATTGAGGCTCACTACAGGATTTGTGGAGGAAAAAGGTTTCTGCTATTTTTAAAAAATTGAGAACTTCTGATCTTTGAGCAATTCCTCTCCAGATTTATTAATTCTGGGTGTCAGGTCTTTTTGACCGCTTCTGGCCCAAAGTAATAAAACCTACAAAAACAGCTCTAGGACCTGCAGTCTAGCTCTCTGATAATATAACCCTACACGATGAATTAACAAAGGACGCCGAGGCAAAAGGGTGGTTTAACAAGAGGTTTCAGCCCAGCTCAAAAGGTGCTCCAGTTTTCTGATCAGAAGACAAACTTCTCTTCATCTGTTTCAATTGTTACTGTATTTTCTCAGGCCAGAGTATACCTTAGCATGCACCCGAGAGGTTACACGAAGGTGGTGGGTTTTGGCTCCGTGTGTACTACTACTCCGCTCTCACTATAGCATCTGCTACCCTTTTTTGCTTATTTGCCAGGGTTAACTATTGCTATGAAACATAGAAAGGTGTGTCACAGAAGCTCATTTTCATCCTTCTCTGGAATGTTGAGGGCAAGCTGAAACCTGGAAGAATAAAATGATATGCTCAGGTGCTAAGCAGAACCGAAGAGATCTGCCTAGGGGGCATGTCAGTTTAATAACTTTTTCAGAAAATACACTGCTAGTCTTTTATAGCTTTTTTCTTTCCTGTCTTCCCCTCCCCCTGCAAGATTGAAGCACTGAAGTCATTCTCAAAATCTGACCTAGTCAACTGGTTCAAGGCTCACAGAGGACCAGGAAGTAAAATGCTCAGTGTTCATGTGAGTATAGTAACTGAGCTATAGCTCTGGCCTTTCCAGAGCAGTCATTCAGCCCAGTTACCATTCCCTGAGTTTGGGTTGGGACTAGAGATTCTAACAGGTCTTTGTCCCTGTCTGGTCAGCATGCTTCTCACCTCAAGTCTTCGGCTTCTTTCAGGTTGTTGGATTTGGGAAGTATGAGCTAGAAGAGGATGGTTCCCCTTCTGGTGAGGATTCAAACTCCTCTTGTGAAGTGATGCAGCTAACCTACCTGCCATCCTCTCCTCTGCTGGTAGACTCTACCATCCCCATTACTGATATCAGGGCTTTCACATCAACACTTAACCTTCTCCCCTACCATAAAATAGTCAAATAAACTGCAGTCTCGTTGGCCTGAAGCATTGTGCATTTAAAAATGTGTTTGTATTTTATGAAGTTACACTACTACTAGTGCCATTGAATTTTTTGCACTGCCATCATAGAATTTGATTTATACCTCCTATCTCCCACATTATGACTAACAAACCAAGGGTTACTATGGCAGCTGGCAGAGAGAAAGTAGCAGGGTGTGACAAGTGTTACCAAAAAACTTGCAGAAGCAGTTTGAGAAAGACCTGGCCTGTCCTGGTTCTCTCAGATGGAGAACCTTGAGGTGCCCTGTGTAACTGATGTTTTAGTGCCTAAATGCTAGGTGCTAATACATGTGTGTGGTTTTTTTTTTTTTTTTTTAAATGTCTTTTTAAATAAAGAGCTCTGTTTTAATGCCCTTCAGAATGAGCCATTTGCTGCTGTGGCATTCTTTTTTATTTGTCTCAGTGTGGGGTGGGGATCTAAAACCCTCTTCCTAAACCCTCTAAGGCAATAAAATATTTTTGGATAAAATGTTGAGAGCCCTATGTGTGCTCTATGAGAATTCAAGGAACTCTGGAGAATAGCATGGTGGGGATAAACAGAGAACACAGAATATAAAGGAGGGTTGAGAAAAAGGATGGACCCTCCATTATTTTAGGAGAGTCCTTGTGTAAAGCTACTTAGCTCCTGGATTCAAGGTTGCCAGATAAAAGAAACACATAAAAAAAAAATCTGGAAAAATTACTTTATGAAGCCTTAAGAAGCACTGAGTATAATTATAGTCCAGAGTTAGATACAATTTAATAATAGTCCGATTCCAAAACAAAAGTTGTTATAGGTGAGGCCATGAAATTTCCTAACACTTGATTTTAATACATTGCACTAAGTTTCTAAAACAACTCAGAGGAACCAATATTTACAGTAGATGGAATAGTTATGAAAAATCTGGCATCAGGTATATATGTATGTATGTGTGTGTGTGTGTGTATTGTGTATAGAACCCAAGATTATATGAATTAGGAACAGATGTATATCTTAACAGCCATACTAGGTGTGCAAGGATTAAGATCGGGATTTGTAAATGCTTTTTAAAGCATGGGGTTTGGGGAAAAAAGCAGACATCTTGTTTTCAAAACCTGAAGTTTTTCTCAGGACTGAAGTCAAAATTGTAACTGCCACAGAAAAGGAAAAAAGGGAAGCTTTTCTCGCTTTAATTGTTCATCTGCATCATAAAGTCCAGTATCCCTGAGATAGGAACCACTGCAATAAGAAGGGAGTAAATAGGTTCTCCCAAAGGAAGATTGCTGCTTAATTATGCCTATTGCCCTGGTCGTCAGGTGTAAACTTTGCATTTCCCAACCTAATGCTTGGCAGCACCAAGACGTTTCAGTAATGGTTCATCGTAAACCCAACATTCTCCATCTTCATGAAATAACTGTAAAAGAAAGGGGGAGAATTCAGTTACTCACTTGCTTTGTATGTCTACAAATAATATCAAACTTTTTATTATTTTATGTCTTCTCCCCCTCATTATACTGAAGTGAGTTTCAGGCAGGGACCAGGGCTCACCTTGTTCGTCACTATGCTTATTTAGAAGTGGTACACTACTTCAGCATTCACTGAAATGAATGAATGACTTACAGCACAGGGTACAGGGGGAGTAGCAGCTGGCAGGTTGGGGCAGGCTCCCCAGTCAAGCTTACCCTTGTCTCCCACTGAATTTCCTTCTCCTTCCTTTCCCGAGCTTCTGCTCTTTGTCTTTCTTCAAGTCTATGCTTGGCTTCGGTTGCTGCATCAATGTCTCTGATTTTTAAGTTGAAAGTGACATCCTTCCAAAGGCTAAAGGAAAAGAAGTCAAGGTGTATGAGATGGACAGAGGAATTAGCAAACTTGAGACTAAAAGACTAGAGCCCCACTCAGTACAGCATAATGCAAGTATAAGTCAAATGGCTTTAAAAGTGTAGTTCATCGACTGAATTCCTTAAAGTGGTACCAAGGCCTGGAATAATGGACAGAGAAATAAGACTCAGAAGATTCCACTGCTAGTTTCAAAGGAAGAAAATAAAGGATGGGCAGAAAGCTGGATATATGGTACAGACAACAGAGAAGAAAACAGAACTGAAACTTGGGATTTTACTTCTGGCTGTACCTCTATCTAGCTATGCAACTTTGGGGCTTATTAGCTCACCTCTCTAGGGTGTGAGTTTCCCTTACAGTAAGTCAAAAGTGTTAGATAAGGGCAAAGACATACCATTTCAGAAAAACTCCCCTGAATAGTGAAATCTGGAGAAACAGTCTAAACAGAATAAGGATCAAGAGGTAAACGGCAAAGACTTATGGAGGTAGGAGATGTGGTTTCTTCTCAAGGCCTGGAAAATGATTAACTAGGTAACTTTACAACGGAAGACACCTAAGGACCAGAGAAGTGGCCATGCCTAAGATCCCCCTGTGGTGAGGAGCAAAGCACAAATTTCTATAGATGTCCACTTACAAATACGAGCAGGCAGTCCAGCCACGCAGACTGTTAACAAGTTAGAGACAATAGCTGGGTAATGATTTTTAAGATCCTCTTCTTTCACTTAAGAAATGCCCAAATATGCTAAACAAAGAACGTCAGTGTGTGATTCTCACCCACTGAAAGATCCTGATTTTACTGTGGCAAATGGGAAAGGAAAAAGGTATGTCTGAAACCACTGGAAAACTGAATACCAACTAGATCTTTTGATGATATTAAGGAATTGTTTCTTCCAAGTGTGATATTGTGGCTAGTGGTTTTTAAGTCACTTTAGAGTTAAATACCAAGGGATGAAATTTTTTTTAAAAAGTTTTTTTGCAACAAAAGACCTTAAGGTGTTTGTACACACCTCGATAGGGAACCTCACTGCCTTCTCTTATAAACCACAAAGATGGTGGTAAGCCTGCACACAGTGAATATTTATTATATCCCAAGCATTTTATATATATACCATGTGTTTATCTCATTCAGTCCTCACATCAACTGAGGTAGCTCCCATTTTAGGAAAGAAGGCAAAGAGAGGCAAGCTGAAAGTCATGGTTAAAAAGCTAGTAAGTGGTGGAGCTCATATGAACCCAGGTATTCAGGATTAGTCTGTGCTCTGTTATGCTCTGCTATCATGTCTCCAAAACCCAGCCCTGCCTTTGCTTAGCCATTAGCAAGGGCACTGCGACAAGAGCTCTAGCAAAGTCCTCTTACCAGCGGGATTCATACTCATTCTGATCTTCCAACTTCCTCACTTTCTTCTTAATTATAGGCAACTTCTTGGTATCTATAAAAACTGCATTTTCCTAGAAAACAAGAGGTAGGTAAATGTTTTATTTGTTCAAACTCTTCCAGGAGGAAAAGTCAGCTCTTCCCAGAAGGCTTTAACAGATTTAATAAATCCCGCACGGGAACAGTATGTATAGACTGTAAGTTTCATATGCTATCTTCAGCTTAAAATATAGTGGTGTATCTAAGTCTTGGTAGGAGGTCAACAGAGGTTTTTAATGTGGCTAAGTGCTACATGCTCAATGTTAATCTCTTAGGAAAGTTAGACTCATAAACAACTAATTCTAATTAGTTAAACACTGAAGTGCTTCTTACATTTCAAATTCTCCAAGTCCAAAATCCAGTTCGTTTGCTCCTCCTGTTAATCCCACCTTCTTCCTACCTTAATTAGGTACTGTTTCCAAGTTTCTTGAAGTCAAGGACTATCTTACTCATTTCTGTATCCATGGTGTCAGGCAGTAAATACATTTCTTATAAAAGGTCAAGTTGTGTATACAAACACTAATTAGTTTAGTACTTAAAACATACAACCCATTCTAATGAGACAGCTGTCACTTACTGGGTATTTGCTATATGCCAAGCATTATTTTATTTTATACATATATAAAATATATATATATATATTTGTATATGTATATTATATATTTATATATATATTTTTTACATATACTGAGTATTCTGAGAGAAAAGGGGAAAATAAAATGACTGTATTGGGACGCCTGGGTGGCTCAGTTGGTTAAGCGGCTGCCTTCGGCTCAGGTCATGATCCCAGCGTCCTGGGATCGAGTCCCACATTGGGCTCCTTGCTCGGCAGGGAGCCTGCTTCTCCCTCTGCCTCTGCTCACTTGCTCTCTCTCCCTCTCTCTCTCCCTCTCTCTCTGACAAATAAATAAATTTTAAAAAATATTTAAAAAATGACTACTGCTGGGGAAGAGGTGGGGAATGAAAAGATTTCCTTGAAGAGATGGCATCAGAGTTGGCCTTGGTGTTTAAATTTCTGGATGAAAAGTGGCTACAATTCAATGTAGCCTACAGTAGTAAGTGTAGAATATAGGTTCTTACCCCTGTTGCATATTTTGCATACATTACACCATTCCATTCCCCTTCAACTGAGCAAAAAGACTTCTTGTCATTTGGAGAACTAAACAGAAAAGGAAACATTTCTGTTAGTCTTAAGCTGAAAACTACCAAAGAATCTGGTCAGAGCAGAACATGGAAGAGCAACTGTGAAGTCTTGGGTAAAAGCAGCTTAGTGGAACAGGATTTCCCTGAGCCAACTGTAAGAATGAGGCCCCTAAACAAGATGCTAATGAATGCAAGATCCCATGAATATTGGATATGAGGTGAGCAAGAGAACCCTGTGCTGGAGGTACTGGGGCCACAAAAGATGAGGGTTGGTCCCTGCCCTCAAGCTGTTCACAGCCTAGTTGTGGAGACACTGCCACTGAGTTTCTGGGTGGTAAGTGCTACGGTGAGTTTATGTGAGCAATGGAGATCAAGGGCAAAAGTGTTGAAAGAAGGTGTCTCACTTAAGGATGTAATGCTGGAGACCAGGCTTTTCATCCTGAGGAAGGATCCTGAGCTCAAACGGTCCAAAGTTTCCTGAGGTCCTAAGGTCAAACAGTTTGACCTGCTGGTGCTGGTCTGGTTACCTTCAAGGAACACTGAGAAGCAGGCCCACCCATGCCTTTGTTCTGGACATCTGATTTCCACCATCAATTCCAGTGGTGACTTGTGCTGCTCTCTGAGCTCTGCCCATATTCTCTGACTGCAGTAATTTTTTAGATTTTACACTGATCTTTAGGTAAACTTCATCATGTGTTCATGCTCCTTCCTGCTCAAGATTTCTTTGGATGCTAATTATGCCATCCCAATTACTTCCCTGGAAAGCTGGTTAACCAGTCATTTATCTTCTTCCATCTGCAACCCTATTCCTAACAGGGCCTCTTAGGGAAGACAAAGTCCTACAGATTCTTCTCATCCAGGCAGATTCTGAATCCACCCAACTGACTGTTACCCAGACAGCACAACTGTCTTCATCTGACCCTAGATGGAACCAAGCTAAGATGTGACGGTTACTGTTTTTCCCTAGTAAAGGCAAAGAAAAAAGGACTGTGAGGACTTGGGAGACAATGCAGTGGGAATCACAGGGTCTACTATACAGACTGGCCCATGGTCCAAGGAGTCAGGAATCTATGATCTGCATTAGCTGGCAATCTGGTAAGACTCCTCTCAGGTTCCTCGGAAGGAAATCCCAACAATGACTGATTTCTGTTCTAAACCGAGATTTTAGGTCTCCTTCTGATAAGGAATTTCAGGAAGAGACATACAGGATGTGAAACAAGTTTACAAAGACAAAAACCATTAAAACAGTTAATTCCTCCTAATAAAAGTTACAGTTCGAGACAAAAAAGAAAAGTATTTCAGAGATACAGAAGCAGAAAAAATACCTACAAAATCTCAGCAGTAATTCTGTGCTTCTTGCCCCCATAGAAAGGTTTAGTGTGGAAGACGATATTTGCACTATAGCCAGTTTTGGAACAACTGATGTTGCATTCTCCGCCTAGTTCCACCCAGGGCACTGTGAGGATAGACCTGCAAAACCAAAAGTGCAGGTAAGGCTGCCAGTTCAGAGGACAGAAAGGAGGGGTGTAGCTTAAGGAACAGCAGGTTCTGCTGCCAGGGATCAGAGGAAATGGGTATAGCTCTACTTGCCTTCCATAACCATTGGGGAATGTGAGAATATAATGTTCGTCATAATCTAGACACGAGACACAGCCTGTGGAGAGAAGGGATAGAATGTCTGATGAGCATAAGGCTTTACTGTCTGGATGCTGGACACTCCAGGATACTCCATTCAATTTAGGGAAAAATCAATCCTGCACCCTCCCACCCCTGTTCTCCTCCCCCATACACATGCTTATATGCAAACAATGACATCCAGTCTGGCTTTCTTGGTGCCAGTTCCCCTCACTAGACAAGGGTCCAGCACATACTACAATAAAATTCTATTAACACTCTAGTTTACCCCATGCTCAGAGACTTACCCTGCCCTATGTTGTGCACCCCAATCGACATCCCAAGGAATTTTGATTTGGTCCAGATATGAGCATTGAATTGTATCTTCTTGTTAAAACACTCAGCATAAAAGGCTGAAACTGAACAGTAATTGTTTTCAATTAGTGCACTACACAGCTATAGTCACCTCTCCAACTCAACCTGAAGAAAGAACAGGCTTCATGGGGAAAATCCTGGTGTCCCTCAAAGAACAGCTTCAAATGAGGCCAGGAAGAACATTAACTGCCTTTTATACCGTTTCTCCCAATGCAAGCCCAACTTAGGACCATTCTGCCAGGAACTTCCCTGAACCATGAAAGGAAGCAATGCTGGAGGGTTAAAATCTTCTGGTCAGCAAGCATGTTCTTACCCCACCCCAAGCTGGGCCCATCCACTATTTCCAGTCTTAACATTGTTGAGCAAATAAGACATTAAAGATATGCATTCTATCCACTATGTCAAGAACATACTGTGTAGAAAATACATCTCATTTATATAAACTCAAAATTGCTGAGATCTCTATAGCACAGCTCATTATACGTGTAATTTTAGAAGGACAAGTTAGTTTCCCACATCCCTGCTTTTTACACACAGCTAATCAATGGAACAGAATCTTTGGCACTTACAGAAGAAAGAGGAGGAACCAATCTTCATAAGGTTAGAAAGATATAAGGATAGAAAACCATAAAATCCATACTATAAGTGAACTCAGCTATGGAACTTTTGTGTTTTTTATTATTTTTTTAAAGTAGGTCCATGCCCAACTCTGAGATCAAGAATTGCATGCTCTACCAACTGAGTCACCCAGGTGCCCCAGCTTTGGAGCTTTTAATGACCCTCTTTAGACAAAACAGTTTGAGAATGGATGGTGCAAAGGAGCTCTGTAACTTACTGGGTGGATGATGGGAAACCTGTTCAGCCACAAATGTCACACAGTTTTTGGAAACCCAGGGAACTGGTCCTTCTGAAACTAGCTCCTGTAAGCAAATATAACATTTTCTTTTGGTGTCGAAACAGAAGTGACACTGTGGATAATCTAACAATTGGAGTCTCTGCACCTCCCATGGTGGTTAACTATTCCCTCCTCCACACGCCCAAACCACCTTATACATAACTTTTATTATGGCACTTAATTTCACTACTAGAATTACAGCTTTGTGTCTGTCTCCCTTCACTAGACCTCTCTGACCAACACAACCTTGAAGGCAGGCATTAAGTGCCTAACCCAGGGCCAGGCATGGCACAGATGACAGTCACTTATCAGTCTGCCAAATGAGTAAGAACAGACACACTATACTGCCTTGTCTTCAGTAAGGACCACATGTAATGAATCACACAGAAAGGGAGAGATATGGAAAGTTCATGGTTTGCTCAGAGGCTATTACGTGCCAGGCACTATGGGCTAGGGCCTCTCTACATTTGCTTGAGTCTTCCTTATTCAACATCTTCCACAAACCAATCTCTAGATGTTGGGGCCTGAGAACTCACGTCTGGGTTATCTACTCTTCTCCAGGCATGCTGGCTTACTAGCTAAGTGCACCTGGTTCTAGTGCTTTAAATGCCATCTAAATATACTGAAATCTCTAAAAGCCCCATTTCTATCCTAGACTTCTCCCTTTAACTTCAGACTCTTAAAAATTCCGACTCCCTATCTGACAACTCCACTTAAATGTATGTGTAACTCATACTTTATATTTCCAATCAGAGTTCTTGATTTTTCCTTCTCCAAATCTAATTTTTTTTCCTTTTCTGTAAATGGCATCAACGAACTGCTGAAGCCCACATGAAGGGCTCATCTGTCACCTTTCTTTAACCTCCCCCGGCCACCTATAAGTACTACCTCCACAACATAGCGTGAATCAACAATGTCTCTTCTGGAATAATGCCAAAACTTCCTCAGCTATATTCTTGCTTCTATTTTTGCCCCTTTCTATTTTTCACAAAATCATTACAGTGATTTTTTTAAAACAAAAATGCAATCCTGGTAAGCCACAAAATTACCATTACAGCCCACAAGGCCTTGCATGACATGATCTCTGAATCTCACCTCATGCCACTCCTTTCCTGCTCACTATTATCTAGAGGATGTTGACCCAACAATTCTGTTCTTCTGGGGGTGCTGTGCATCTTTTGATTGCTACCTTTACCATTATTCTCTGCCCCCAAATAAAATAAAATCTTGAATCAATATGCAATTCTATATCACTAAAAACATCAGTGCAGAACTCACTGTGCTCTCTTCAGTATCATTTGGCAATGTCCAGTGACACTGAAAGATTTCGCCTAAAATGGGGTTGTATGGCTTTTTGGCAACCGATCCTTTCCTTCCTGCGTGAAAGGCGGAGAGGTACCATTTCACAACCTGAACCATTCGATCTCTGGCATCCTTCTGGTCACTAATGCTGCAAGGCAGAAAGACAAAATTTAATGTCTTGCTTTCTGACAGGACACAAGCTGATGCTGGACTCCTTCACATGGTCCACTATAAGCCAGGTGGAGAGGACCCAGGACCAAGAGTTTTTAAAACTGAGACATAATATACATGATTAAACACACCAGTCTTAAGTGTTTGGCTTGATGAATCTGATAAATGTATAGTTAATTAACCAGAATGACATAGGTTTAAACTGTGAGTCCTCTTACATGTGGATATTTTTTGATAAATAAAATACTGTAAATGTATTTTTCCTTATGACTTTAATAATATTTTTTCTCTAGCTTACTTCATTGTAAGAATACAACATATAACACATGTAACATACAAAAATATGTTAATACAGTTTTGGGGGAGTCAAAGGTACAGATTTTTGCCTACATGGGAGGTAAGCACCCCAAAGCCCCACGCTGTTCGAGGGTCAACTGTATACCAGTGTTAGCCAATGTGTCCACCCATTGTGAAACCTCAAAGTGATTTGTATCTGGCTCCAGTAAACCACAGTCTAAGGCCAAGGAATGTAATAAGAGAAGATGGAGTATAACACCGTGCTATAAGGAAAAATGTCCTGCTACCACTGAAAAGCAATGTGAACTCACCTCCTTGTAAATCAGTGCCAACTTTCCTTTCCTTTTGCATACATATCTACTATTGCAGCTAATATTTAAAAGTTATGAGTCAGTCTGTAATCTGGACACTAGACTACCAGCTCCTCAAGGGCAGACACTGACTTTTTTTTTTCCTGGCAAATGCCAGATGCTTCAGAAAGGTTTGCTAAATTCAGATAACGGAATTTTGTTGGGATAAAGTATAAACAGTGATAACCGATCCCTGGATCAAGTAAGTTCCAGCCTTGGCTTTATAAGTACTGGCTACCTATTAATGGGCTCTCAAGATTTTTTAGTGTCTAACTTCATTGCTTAACAACATCACTACCATATAACCTAAGCAAACAGACAGGCATCTGATATAAACAAAGTATTTAATGCCTTTTCCTAGAAATGTCTGAAAGGTAAAAGGAAAAAAGGAATCAATCTATTCTGTACAAAGAGAAAGCTACTGAGTAACATCTTAAAAATTAGAAACTACAGTGTTCAGTCAAATACCTCACAAACAGGTCCGGATGTGCAAAAAAGTCTGCATACATTTCTAAAAGAGATCTTCTTTCAAGAATGAATGTTGGAAGAACTACCTGAAAAACATACACATTTGACCCTTGAGGATCAAATTCCACTACAGATAAACAGATTGCTGAACTGCTTTAAAAAACACAAAAACAAAAACCCCGCAAACCCAAAAATCTCATTCCAATCATGGTATACCCACCACGTACTGCCCAGGCATGCTTCTGATACCCACTTCCCAAACTATTCTGATTCAGAAATGCCCATTAACCTGCCCAACAGATGGGAAACAAAGAATAGATTGTGAATGTTCAGATGTCACTTTCGTGCAATCTCCCTAAAGCTCCTGAATCAGAATAACAATGAGAAATGACACTCAGCAGCTACCCTCTGATGCCTACACACATTGTTACTTTACAACAATCCTGTTTTGAAGAAACTATTATCCCTATTTTATAGTCAAGAAAAATGAAGCTTAAAGAAAATGAGAAATTTTTTCACTGCTCTGTACTGATGTGGAATTCTGTACTGAATCTCTGCACTTTCTAATGCTGCTTCTCTATGATCATTAGTTGTATTAGGCAATTTACCTACTTATGCAACTGTCTTCTCAAACGGTCTCCTAGAATGTGAGGACTACACTTAAACATGCATTCATGACTACTGTTACACAACAAGAGATTTTTAAATGAGCACTAAAGGAATAAATAAGAGAATAAAGATGGGAATCCATCTGAACTCTCTCCATGGGGCTGACTCCAGGAAGAAAAATGTTGAGGGCCTAGGAATGTGGTAGAGGAGAAAAAAATAGTAAACTGGAATATGGAAAGAAGGAATGAGAAAGATTAGGAACAACCAATTAAAAAGAGAAGTATTTCATTAGGAAATGAAAGAACAGTTTTTTGAAATGTCTATCAGATTATTCATTATGGAGCACCACAGTAAACAAAAATTTCCTTAAATTTAGTAATTACTGTCCATCTACTATATTCAAGATCCTGTGTTAAATGTTGTGGACAAGGCAAAGGTAAGGATGAGAGAATACCATCAGTACTTAAATTTTAGGTGGAATACTGCGGCGCCTGGGTGGCTCGGTCAGTTAAGTACCTAACCCTTGGTTTCGGCTCAGGTCATGATCTCAGAGTCATGGGATCAAGCCCTGCATCAGGTTCCATGCTCAGCACAGAGTCTGCATGAGATTCTTCCCCCTTCCCTCCCTTTCTATCCTTCCCCCCCGCTCAGCACATGCATGTACCCTCTCTGAAGAAATAAATCTTAAAAAAAAAAAAAAATCTTTAGATGGAATGTGACAAATATACAACAGATGTTCAAAGTGTCCTGGAAGTTCAGGAGAGGGAAAGATCATGTTCTGCTGGGGGACCAGAATGAAGGCAGAGCTGGGAAATGATTCACTGAGGTGGCACTGGAGAAAAGCCTTAGATAAGAGTATGGCTGTAACAGAGGAGAAAACAGGAGAACAAGACATGGACATGGGGTAGGGTGGGGGGGGAGAAAGGCAGAGAAAGGAAATACGTGTGACAGGGAATGACCAGTGGACCACTGTGGTTGGGTATATAAAGACTACATAAGAGACTGAGCGAAGGAACACAGCTTAGAAAAGGACACTGTGGGGCGCCTGGGTGGCTCAGTGGGTTAAAGCCTCTGCCTTCAGCTCAGGTCATGATCCCAGGGTCCTGGGATCGAGCCCCGCATTGGGCTCTCTGCTCGGCAGGGAGCCTGTTTCCTCCTCTCTCTCTGCCTGCCTCTCTGCCTACTTGTGATCTCTGTCAAATAAATAAATAAATAAATCTTTAAAAAAAAAAAAAAAAAAAGAAAAGAAAAGGACACTGTGTCTCTAACATTTAGAATGCTTATAATAAGACTCCAGAGTTTACATTTTAAGTAAACTGTTTCCTATGTATGTTTCCTTCCTATGTATGTCCATAATCTAATATGGTTAGACTGGTACGTAAGCTTACGTGCTGACTTGGTGCAATGAACTTACGACTCTTCAACAGAGGAATTAAAAATGCCAAGGAAGAATGCTGAATAACAAAACAGGGGTACTTTTTTTTTTTTGAGAGGGAAAGAGAATCCAAGCAGGCTCTACCCACGGCACAGATTCAGACACAGAACTCAATCTCATGACCCTGAGATAATGAGCTGGCCAAAATCAAGAGTTGGACGCTTAAACAACTCAGCCAGTGAGGCACACCAGAAGTAAATACTTTTAATATATAAAGAGCTCTCAAAAGAAAAGATAAAGATTACTATTACCAGCAGAAAAATGGACAAAAGAACTGAACAGGCAATTCAAAAAGAAGAAATGGCCCAAAACCAAAATCTGATATGTAATAAAAAGATTTTTTTCCTCCCTACTTAAAAAATTTTGCTGAGAACTCCCATTCAACAGATCACCTTCAATGTTTTTAGCACTACACTGATACCAGCCATCACGTCAAGTAAATGGAACAGGGCTAGATTGTCTTCAACCTGGGTTCAAGTACTTACTTTGCTGCCACTTCATGTAAGGAGGCCCTGGAAAATGAACCTGATATCCCTAAGTTTGTGTAAAAGGAGGATAATCCCATGCCCTGCTTATATCTTAGAACTACTTTGAAGAAGAAGAAAAAAAAAAAACTACTTTGAAGACCAAGTGAGGTAAATGGGATGTGACTTTATAGTACTTCCAAACACTACAAAGTGCTTGGGAAGTAACTTTAAAAAGTATCTGAGGTGAGAAGATACATTTTATAAATAGGAGAATGAGATAAAAATTGATGTCACTGTCAACAGAGAAAGACAACTGTCATATGGTTTCAACTTAAATGTGGAACATAAGGAATAGACCAGAGGACCTTAGGGGAAGGGAGGGAAAATGCACTGGAAAAAAATCAGAAAGGAAGACAAACCATGAGAGGCTCTGGACTCCGGGAAACAAACTGAGGATTATAGAAGAGGGGTGGAGGGGATGGGGCAACCAAGTGATAGGTATTAAGGAGGACATGTGTTGTGATGAGCACTGGGTGTTAAACCAACTAATCAATCACTGAACACTACATCAAAAACTAATGATGTGGGGTGCTTGGGTGGCTCAGTGGGTTGGGCCACTGCCTTCGGCTCAGGTCATGATCTCGGGGTCCTGGGATCTAGTCCCGTGTTGGGCTCTCTGCTTAGCGGGGAGCCTGCTTCCCTTTCTCTCTCTCTCTCTGCCTGCCTCTCTGCCTACTTGTGATCTCTGTCAAATAAATAAATAAAATCTTAAAAAAAAAAAAAAACTAATGATGTACTTAAACAGTGAACATAAAAAAATTATTTTAATACTCTGGAATGCATAAAGGCATCAAGATTTCAGAATCTGTTGGCAATCACAGCCCTTTGTGCCAGTAAAGATTTCTAAAATAGCTAATTTTTAACATTTTTGGTAAAAAAAAATTATTGTATCTTTCATAATATAACAAGTTTATAGTGGCTATGGACCAAATATAGATTATCTGGCAGAGAAAATTATGTGAGGCAAGATTTACAAAACTGATTATGGCAGACACTTTAGGTTGCCTATGCACATCCCTGCTTCACCCTTAGTGACAGAATTCTGATTCAGTTCAGGTTCAGGCTCTAGGTAGCCATGAGGGTCACAGATCTCACGAGGTGAATGTGGATTAATCTATATCATTTAACCTCCCTTGCTAGTGACTGGCTCAGGTGTGGGCACACACATAGCTCTGGCCAACGAGATTCAACTGAAAGTCTGAGGGGCCAGGAGGCCTGTGTAGCTCAGTTGGTTAAGTGTTTGCTGCTCCCCCTGCTTGTGCTCTCTGTCAAATAAATAAATAAAATCTTAAAAAAAAAAAAAAAAAAGGAAGTCTGGGTGCCTGGGTGGTTTAGTGGGTAGAGCCTCTGCCTTCGCTCAGATCATGGTCTCAGGGTCCTGGGATCAAGCCCCGCGTTGGGCTCTCTGCTTAGTGGGGAGCCTGCTTCCCTCCCCCGCTGCCCTCTGCTTGCTGCTCTGCCTACTTATGAACTCTGTCAAAAAGAAAAAATAAATAAAAAAATAAAAGGAAGTCTGAGGGGCCACTTCAGGAGAAGACCATCCTTCCCTAACGACAACAAATCCATGAAAATAAATTATTTTTCTGCCTCTTGACATTATTTGCCTAAGGATGGCATGACTGGAAGTGTGACACCCATTTTGCAATGACAAGGAGACAAGCCTGAATGTGAAAGTCAATATGGAAGAACAGAGAGTTTCTTTCTAACACACAACTAATTGAATTAATCAGTCCCACAACTACTCTACTTCTAGCCTTCTCATTGTATGAGCTAATAAACCTGGTATCGTTCAAGTTATCTTCTGATGAGTCTTCCATTACTAAAGACCAAAACTGACCATGGTGGAAGATATAGAATAGAAATATTTAGATGTCAACATCTAAAATTAAGCTCTAACTTACAAATCGGAAGTAGTAATTCTGCTCTAGTAAATGCAATCTAATGATCACTGAAAAAGTTCTGGGACAAATCTAGAACATTCCTGCCAAGTATGCTGGATTCCACAAATAAATGCTAGCCTTGTGTTTCTGTTCTCACTTAGATTTGAGGTAAAGGGCTTGATTATAGACACTTATTAGAAAGTATTATGGATTAGGTTTTTTTCCTCAATAGCCCTCTAAATCCAAAACCAAAATAAAGCTGACTGGTGTCAAAGACTACCTAGTACTGTATTTGATTTGGTCATAACAAAAGTAAGAATCCTAAATTTTATTAACTTTCTGAAGCCAGACAGAATAATAATCTAACCAAGATGAAAGTTACTGCAGCTCAGGTCTTTAAGATGAGACTCGGCAGCAAAAAGATTGGATTTTGAGATCACAGACCATATTGGAATCTCAGTTTTGCCAGTTACTAGGACTCAGCCAAGTTACTCAGCCTCTATGAGTTTTAGTTTTCTCATTCATAAAATCTTAACAGTAACACCTCTGCAGAGCTGTGAGAATTAAGTACAAGGATGAGGTTTCCAGCAGTGGTGAGATATATAATAGGCACCCATATATTCTAGGCTCCTAACTTAACATGGCATTCTGTTTAGAGAACTAAGTTTAAATTCAAATTCAAATTCATTGTGTGTCATACCATTTCTCATTTACTACCTGTTCCAATCCTTAACAACCCTGTGAAGTGGCCACTGTACTGTATGTCCATCTTACATGAGAAACATAAAGATCACAGAGGAAGGGACTGCTCACGGTTACATGGCTTGGTGATAGCAGACAGAGGATGCAAACACAGGTCCTCTAAGCCCAAGATTTCAGAACTCTGCTCGTTTTGATTCTGGGCACACTATACTGCTTAAGGTTTTATCCATAACTACTAATCAAACTCAACATTTTGTTTGCCCCCAAGAAAACCCAAATCTAATTCACATTATCTACATATACTATATTTGTATATGTGGATTTGTATGAATTCTAGTTTACATATTTTATCTACTTATAAAAATTCTCAGTTTATTCATCTACATATATATTAAACCACAAGTGTAACAGAGGTTATGTCACTATGCTACATTTGCAACCCACAATCACTGGAATTACTGAGAATCCACACGTACACATTAAGACTTAACAGCAAATGCCAAATTTAATTCTTACCTTAGTAAGATCCATTCCAAGCCTAACCTGTGACAAGAGATGCATGATAACGCTTTTGTGCTCTTCCACCGACCCTGCCTCCCCTTCATCATCTCTATCATCATGTGAGTCGAAAAGGTCTAAAATAAAACAGATCTGCTTAGACTGGTATTAAATTGGGCCAATATGTGGATGCTACCAGTGCTACAAATCTTTTTTTCAAACAAATGTTTTTAAGAGAAAGAGTTAAATTTGGGGCACCCGGGTGGCTCAGTCAGTTAAGCGGCTGCCTTCAGCTCTAGTCATCCTGGGACTGAGCCCTTCATCGGGCTCCCTGCTCAGCAGGAAGACTGCTCCTCCCTCTCCCACTCCCCCTACATTTCTCTGTGTTAAGTAAATAAATAAAATCTTAAAAAAAAAAAAAAAAAAGAGTTAAATTCTCCAAGGTCACTTACCAGCATCACTTGTTCCATTGGACATGGAAGAATTAAGTGACTCTGTGGTATCTGGGCGCTTTAGACTATTTCCTGAACTGCTGTGTGTCAAGACTGAGGCAGATCCAGAGGAACTTTAAAAAAAAAAAAAAAAAAAAAAGCAGTAATTATCTTCTTAAGCCTTTTAAGAAAGCAATTCAGTCCTAGTAAGACATTAACCTATAAAGCTATCTGAAACCAATATAGGCAGACAGATGACAGAAACAAGCTAGACTTACAGTGAGCTGGTCACACACACACATACACACTTTCCAACTCCCTGTCACCCTCATTCTGAGACTGTAAACTGTAAAGTGTGATGACTGTTTCTTGTCTTGTGCTTTTTGCATAGTGTGTGCTCAACCAAGCCATGCTGAAAGGTCATCAAAAATCAGTAAGAGTTTTGTTTCTGCAACTAAGTTTAAAACTAGAGTTCATTTCCTTGTCACATTACTTTGCATAAAATTACATATTACTTCTCTGCAACAATTTCTAGAACCTGAAAAATTGCCAAGTCTATTACTTAAGTCTCAAAAGATGTTGTGTCTATATTTTTGAGATCCTTTGATAAAAGCCCACAATGGTATTTAACATTCTTCCCAGTCATTTAAAAACTGTATTTGAAATTACAAAATAAAAAAGCATGGTATTTTTTTAAAAGTAAATTTATGATAACTGAAATTATGAGCTAATTAATAGGTTTAAACAAAGCTTCCTCTCTTATTGTACCTGTAATCGTAACTCACCCAGGATTACTTGTATATTAATAAAATAACCGGGGTGCCTGGGTGGCTCAGTGGGTTAAAACCTCTGCCTTCGGCTCAGGTCATGATCCCAGGGTACTGGGATCGAGCCCCACATCAGGCTCTCTGCTCCTCGGAGAGCCTGCTTCCTCTGCCTGCCTCTCTGCCTACTTGTGATCTCTGTCTGTCAAATAAATAAATAAAATCTTAAAAAAAAAAAAATAACCAAAGGCATACAGTTTACTTAAGTGTAAAAAGAAAAACAAATTTTTCACACTGCAGATTATTATTTATAAAATAGTACACATAAACCAGTTTTTGTGAAAAATTTATGGATGTAAAGCCTATTATATATTCTAATTTAAACACACTTTGCCCTAATTACTTACCTTCACTTGATTTTTTATTTAATAATAAACTCTGGTTTGGTTTCTTTTTTAGAGTTTTTCACAGCAAAACTAAGTAGGAAGTACAGAATTCCCATGTACCCTTTTTCCCCATACATGTACAACATCTCTCCCATACCGTCACCATTCTGCACCAAAGTGGTATACCAGTAACAACTCATGAACCTACAGCAGCACATCATTCTCTGACTCAAAGTCCACAGTTTACATTAGGGTTCACTCTCGGTGATGGACATTCTATGAACTTTGCCAAATACACCACTGTAGTATTGTAGAGAATAGTTTTCCCTACCCAAAAAAAATCTGTGCTCCACGTATATTAGAACATTTTTCAAAAATCCTTAGGTAACTAAATACTGCTTCTTTGATAATTTAGTAGTATACATCACAAGGTACTATAACTAATGTCTACCTCACCAGTTTTGAAAGCCAATGGTAAGAGAGATCAAATTATCATTAAATAAAAGAGCTGCATGTTTTGTGGCTCTTTGATATATCATCAAAATAGAGTCAATCTTTTAAATCCATTCACCAAAACCCTCAAATTCTTTAAAACATGTATCTTATTTTAGATGCAATTCCGAAGGTCAGATCTATGCTGTGCTTTTTTACTCAGGTTAGAAACCATGTTTGGGCCAAATGAAATGCTCAATAAATGCTCAATAAAATGAAAAAGGTAATAAATTCTCATTTATCCATTTCATAATTTACCTCAATCAGGAGAAAGAACTGAAAGAATGCAGTTAAAAAATAACAGCAACATCGATAAAAATGATACGCATACAAGAAAGGTTTATCTGCAATGGACTAATTTGTATAGTATGTAATCATAATATCATAAACTAAACCAAAAAATGTGAAGGTTGAACTGAATAACAGAATCCAAAGTCTTACTGAGTACTTAGGTACGTGCCAAACGCTGTGTCTTTATCTCTGTAACAATTTAACCTCCATAACAACTGTATACGGTAGATATGATTATTCTTCTCATACATGGATGCTCAGCCCAGAGGTCACACAGCTGGTAAGCAGTGGAGCCATTTCAAATGCACTGTCTGGCTCCAAAGCACAAGTTCTTTCCAATGTGGATTTCCATCTAGTTTATAATTGTGTGCAACCATACTGTTCAGTGACATACTTCACACAGAAGCTATCAGTACTGCAGGTCTTTAGAAAGTGAGCAATGAAAACATTTTCAGGTTCTCTTCCTTCAGAGACTAAGAAACGGTAGACAGAAACTTGACCCCAGAGTAAAAAAAACAAGTAGTAGCAGCTGATAACCAGCAGGTATCGCAGGCTCAATGCCTATCAAGAGCAGGCAGAGACCATAAATACTGTGAACTACGTTTATTATAAAGAATACAGACCTGGAGCCAACATACTCAATTTGAAGGGATTTAAGGCTCTGTGGTCACTCAGTTTGTCTGCCTCCAGCTCAGGCCATGATCCCAGGGTCCTGGGATCGAGTCCCACACCAAGCTCCTCACTCAGTGGGGAGCCTGCTATTCCCTCTGCCTGTCCCTCCCCCTGCTTGTACTCTCTCCCTCTCTCTGACAAATGAATAAATAAAATCTTTTAAAAAATACACAATAGGGGCGCCTGGGTTGCTCAGTGGGTTAAAGCCTCTGCCTTCGGCTCAGTTCATGATCCCATGGTACTGGGATCGAGCCCCGCATCGGGCTCTCTGCTCGGCGGGGAGCCTGCTTCCTCCTCTCTCTCTCGGCCTGCCTTTCTGCCTACTTGTGATCTCTGTCAAATAAATAAATAAAATCTTAAAAAAAATACACAATAAACAAAACAAAACACCACCCCCACAAAAGTCAACAAACACTCTGCTGGTCAAATAAAACTTCTGTAGTCCCTACCAGTTCGGGAATCCAGATCAGGGCATACAAGAAGAGCATAAAATTGAGGGAGAAAAGGAATCCAGTGGTTAGCTGGACACAGAATTTAACTCTGGGCCCCTTCAAACAGGAGGTTCATCAATTGTGTATTTGTCATGGGATGGGTACCAGGAGAGAACAGAGAAGGACGCTTACAAGAAGAAAACAGAAAAGCCCATGAGCCTAACAGTGACTCTGCAGACATGCCTATTACATGTACAACAACTAAGTATTTTAAAATTTTCTATTTCATAAAAATTTCAGGAAACTGGGGCCAGACTCAGATACTACAAGCTTTCCTGAATATGGTTTTATGCTTCTAGAGGACAGATGAATCTATTTTGATATTCAATTGTACTCTGTTTAGCGTAACACCTAATGTTCGATATGAGGTATCATTCTTGGTTCTGTTTAAAGAAAACTTGCTTGGAAACATCAAAAATCAATAATAAGTTTTATCGAATTTTCTTCCAAATGCTTATTTCCTTTTAACCCCACTATCATTAAAAAATTTTTTTTTCAAAATGAAAGCTAATTCCTACTAGCAAACTGCTAATAATGGTTTCTCAATAGTTTATTTTCCCCTCATATACCATTAAGAAACCAAGATGCTAAACCAAGCCTTTCTGCAAAACTGGTCTTGAGTTGTGGGTTCAAACCTCTCTTCCTTTAGTCTCATGGCTTACCAGTCACTGTATCACACCTATATCACAGATAGTTCACTTTTTCCCACATTCAAAAACTGAATTTGATCCACTAAGACACAAAACTTCTTGAACCAGTCCATTATTTTCCTTACAAATTTTGAGATTTTGAACAGTTATGGTCCAAGTGTATAGGAATACTGTATTTCTCAGTTCATGTGTACACTTAAGAAAACTAGGTGGCTGGGTGGCTCAGTGGGTTAAGCCTCTGCCTTCGGCTCAGGTCATGATCTCAAGGTCCAGGGAGCCTGCTTCCCGCCCCCCTCTCTGTCTACTTGTGATTTCTGTCAAATAAATAAAATCAAATCTTAAAGAAAGAAAGAAAGAAAGAAAGAAAGAAAGAAAGAAAGAAAGAAAGAAAAAAACCAGAGTCGTATACAGTATTTCTCATTAAAAGAAACCAAGATATGAGGCCTAAGGACTGGCTGGGTGGCTAATGTACTGGGCTTACAAATTCACATATAATCATTTCCAAATTTGCACCATCCTACAAAGCAAACCTCAAGCTATACAATAATACCAACTCCTGAGAAAGCAGCAGAGTTGGAAAAAAGGCCCAACAAAAAATTAACCAACTGTATCTACAATAAACACAAGTAAATTAAAGCAAATAAATATTAGTTTTCCATATATTTGAGTGCTTAATGCCAGATACTTTATTAAATAAGCACTTGACTGAAATTATTCTCATTTAAATATTCACAATGACCCCTTGAAGTTTAAACTATTATTTATCCTCATTTTACAAATGAGGAAACTGAGGATTAAATTAAGTTAAATAACTTTACTAAGATCACACACCTTTGTTGTTGTTTCTGAAGATTTTATTTATTTATTTGAGAGCGAGCGAGTGCACAAAAGCAGGAAGAGCAGGAGAGGGAGAAGCAGGCTCTCCACGGAGCAGGGAGCCCGACATGGGGCTTGATCCAAGGACCCCAGGATCATGACCTGAGCCAAAGACAGCTGTTTAACTGACTGAGCCAGCCAGGTACCCCTGTTGTTGTTGTTTTTTAATTAAAAAATTTTTAAGCAATCTCTATATCCAACGTGGGGCTGGAATTTAGAACCCCAAGGATCAAGAGCTGCATGCTCTGCCAACTGAGCTAGTCAGCTGCCCAAGATCACACCTCTCTGAAGCAAACCAGATTTAGAACCTATTCTTTCTGAGATTCTAAAATCCAAAGTCTTAACACCATGGCAACTATAGCGGGGCATGTTTTGCTTATCAGCTACCAGGTAAATGACTTTACAAATATGAAGCCTTGTTTTGCAATGGAACATACCTAGCTTTTTCAATGGTAAAAAACAAACAAACAGTCAAATATCTTCTAATGAGGGAAAATCTATCATCAATATCTATCAAAATCTGCCTGGAATCCACATGCTTCCCTCATTCCCATGCTATTAACTTACCTAAGGCTATCAATATTTCTCAATTTAATACCCGGCTTAGGCTGATCTCCCTACCTGTAATGCAGCCCCACTTCATTCAATTCTAAAGACAATCTAGGCAGTCTATTTTTCTAAAATGCAGACCTGACCAACAACTACTATTTTTTGTGAGAAAATGTACAAAATTTGTAAAAGGCTAAAGGAGTCTTAGATGACCTGGCCCTTTTCAACACCTTCTGCATCCTTTTTTTTTTTTTAAACAACTTAAGCTACAGCCGAATTCAACAACTTACAGCTCCCCCAAAGTAGCCCAACTCCTCTCCCTTTGTCTACAGGCCCGCCTTAAAAGGGTTCTATCTCCAAGAAAACATTTCCATTTTCCCCTCCTTACTGCCATGTCCCTTCTCCCTGCTCACTCACATTCTTACCTTTCAATCACACCCCCTCCCTCCTCTGTGAATCCTTCCCTCACTTCTAAGGACTTCAAAATGCTACCTGGCTTTCTGTGCTTAGCACAGATCCCATTGGATTATGCCTGCAGCAAGTTCCCTGAAGGCAGGAACTGGGGCTTTTTTCAGCTCTGGATCATTCCTCCACTAGTACAGTGCCTGGCTTATAGGTGTTGTGTATCTCCACTCTAATATAAAACAAGTAAAAGTGCCCTCTTATTTGTATAATACTTTCTAGATTTCTCACTCTCATCTGACCCTCTCCTAATGTTGGCGCTATGGAAATAATGTCAGGAGTTCAATTAACAATACTGGCATATTACTTTAGCTGATGCTAATTTATTCTATTTTAATTAAGTCAAAAGTATTTGAATTAAGTCAAAAGTCACAGAACTGGCTTTGCTCATAAGCCAATCAAAAAAGCAGCTTTATTTTAAGGGAGTCTATCAATCACACCAGTCTCAAAATTAATTTTTAAAATCAAAAGTTATTTAAATACATAGCTCAATTACTTACTCTATTAAGTGCTTTGGGGATGAGCCACTTTGATGGAATTCATCAGCATCATAGAATTCGTCCTCACTGCTAGAATAAGAGAACTCGGGGACAGTATTTGGAGACAAGTTGACATGGCTTGGAGAAGTCAAACTGCTACTAGGTGGTGAGTGCCCACTGCCTAGGAAGTAAAAACATTTTAAATTAGGAGACAATGTTGGTAATGGAAAAAAATTAGGGAGATGGAGTCAAAACAGACTTTTCTAAAATCAAGAAAAGTTAAGTTGGTAGAAGTCCTTACACTCTCTGTAAAGAAAATTAACACTTAACCCTAGCCAAAGAAAAAGGCAAATCATAGATACAATACCAATGGAGAGCCAGGCCTATTTTATACTACAGAACCAGATATTTTAAAAATGCAGCAGGGACACAATGAGAATGCATAATGGAAAGAATACCAAAGACCACACGAAAGTTAAAATATTGTCCAGGATATCACATTCACATTAGTCATTATGTTTTGGCAGTCACATGAAAACACAAAAGCACCACACATAGCCCTAGCACTCACCATCCAAACTCCTTACTTCTTTTCTACCTATGTCAAAATCAGGTGTCTGGGGCTCAGGGGCAGAGAAAAACAGAAGTCTACTATGGGAAGAATGTGGAAAAGGAAAAGACTAAAAAAAAATCTTTCTATACCTAAGCAGTCTGAGGAAACGGAAATTAACAGAGATCCACAGAAAGACTACTATCTAATCTCTGTGATCATGATTCACTGTCTAGTAACAAACAATAAAAGTATCAAACCACGGAGGACTACTGAAATTAATTCAACAAGTGTTTACAGAGCATCTACAGGCTCTTGGCAATTTATGCCAATCTGCTATAGATGCTTGACAGAGATTAAATTTAGTTAAGTCAATGCTGGTAATCTAAAAACCAAGGCCACAGTTATAGAAGTTGAGAAACAGCAGCAACAAAAATGAATCCACAGTCACCCAAGGATTGTTAGCCCATTCTTGCGTCAATAGTTAGAGAAAAAGCACATCCAGCCACGTTCACAAAGATATTTTAAAAACATAACAGAAAGTTTGCACCAAAAAAGGTAATCTTACTGTGGAAATTCCAAAAATAGTTCATCTTAGCAAATAACTTTAAATTCCCTGCCCCCTGCAATATTGGCAGTAAAACTAGAAAGAGACTTTCTCTTACTGAAATAGGCAATAATAATAATAACGCCCTCAAACCACCCAGGAATTAAAAATGATTAAGTAACATGCAAACACTCCAGGTGATCACACAATTAAAAATGTGTCCAAGAAGAAAATGAGTTTGGGAACTAAAAAAAAGAAAAAAAAAGCCAAACAAACACAAAAAACTGAGTTTTCCTTATAAGAACAAACAATATTATTTTTTTTCCTCAGTTGTTACCTTCTTTTTTATATGAGAGAGGGAGAGAGAGTGTTAAGGAAAGGTGAAGAAGAAATTAGGTTGGAAAAAAACAAGACCTAAATCACATGTTAATTTCATTTCTAAAAGTCCTTTAAATATACCTACTCTAAAATGCTATATTTTAATTTTTTTTATTTATTTATTTGTCAGAGAGAGAGGGAGAGAGAGAGAGAGAGCACACAGGCAGACAGAGTGGCAGGCAGAGGCAGAGGGAGAAGCAGGCTCCCTGCCGAGCAAGGGGCCCGACATGGGACTCGATCCCAGGACGCTGGGATCATGACCTGAGCCGAAGGCAGCCGCTTAACCAACTGAGCCACCCAGGCGTTCCCTAAAATGCTATATTTTAGAAGTTATCTTCTGAAATAATTTATATCCTAAATTATTTATCATAATTATCCTAAATGTACACAGGAAGAATACCCACTTTTTCAAAGTTTGTAACTGATTTTATATATCTCTAAATAGACAATTTTGGCTGTGTTTCCAAGCTGGCATAATCCTTTCTTTAGTAAAAGGTGAAAGATTTTATATAATCTGAAGAGAAACCAAAGTATCCCTTTTTTTGTTGTTGTTGTTTGTTTTTTTTTTTTGTTTTTTTTGAGAGAGAGAGAGAAAGAGGGAGAGACAGGGAGAGCGAGAATCTTTATTTATTTATAATACTTATTTATTTGACAGAGAGAGCACAAGCAAGCAGAGCCGCAGGTGAGAAGCAGGCTCTCCGCTGAGCAGGAGCCTGACACGGGGCTCGATCCCAGACTGAGCCACCTAGGAGCCCCAGGGAGAGTGAGAATCTTAAGTAGGCCCCAAACCAACCAAATGTGCCCGATGCAGGGCTCTGTCTCAAGACCCTGAATCATGACCTGAGCCAAAATCAAGAGTCGGATGCTTAACTGAGTCACCCAGGTCTCCTAGAGTATCCTTTTGTATTAAAAACAAAACAAAACAAAACAAATACAGGTACTATTTTTAAAATGAACAAAAGGTGATACAAGTAATGAAATATAGAAAAAAGTCAGCCAAACATTTCAAGCTCATTATTCAAATTACTTGTATTTTCCCAAGAACTTCAAGAGCTATTTCTGCTTTCTTTCAAATTCAGAAGACAGCGGCCCAAGCTGTTGTATATTAAAGAACAAAGTAATAGTACCAGCATCTTTACAAATTCAAATTTCAAAATGGGCTAAAGTCACAAGGTAATTTTCATTATTAAAGGACAGGAGGAAAGTCCTGTCTAGGAAAGAAATCTGTGGAGCAACAAACAAGGGCTCACCTCCTACTTCCTCAAGGCATAACAGGGACAACAGCACGAAGTTTTCCTCTGGGTTGATCTCAACATAAAACTAATCAGTTTTCAAACAAGAAATAAATCTAATGCTAACACTGATAGTATGCCTGTAAATTACAGAAAAAAATAAAGGCCATAGTCTAAATAAAGAGAATACATGTTAAAATGAAGTATCTTTTTTTGCTTATAAAATGACAAAAATGTGAAAGAATGATACATTTAACCTTAAAAAAATATATATGCCAAAAGTGCTTGTACAAGGATATTCACTAAGTACTGTTTGTAATGGGAAAATCCTGGAAACAACCTAAATGTCCATCAACAGAAAAACATGTGCTCAGGCAGCCATAAAAAGAACACTGCAGACCTAACAGTATAAACACATTTAAAGCTCTCTAAATGTTCTCTGTTAAATGAAAAGAGTAAGTCACAGAAACACATTATGTCATTCAGGTTAAAACAACAAGAAGAATACATAATATATTTTCACAGAACTAGAACAAATAGTACTAAAATTTGTACAGAACCACAGAAAACCCCCAAAGTAGTCCTGAGAAAGAAGAATAAAGTGGAGGTATTACAACACCAGATTTCGAAATATACTACAAAGCTGTGATGATCAAAACAGTATGGTACTGCCATAAAAACAGACACACAGATCAGTGGCACAGAACAGATACCCTTCAAAGTAAATCCATGAGTATAGAGTCAATCCATGACAAAGGAAGCAAGAACACTTAACCTGTGACACAGGAAGCAAGATTATACAATGGGGAAAAGACAGTCTCTCCAATAAATGGTGCTGGGAAGGCTGGACAGCTGCACGTAAAAGATGAAACTGGAACACTTTCTAACACTATCCACAAAAATACACTCAAAAATGGATTGAAGATCTAAATGTGAGACTTGAAACCATAAAAATCCTAGAAAAGAGCACTGGCAGGAATTTCTCTGAGCCCGTTTTTTCTAGATGCGTCTCCCTGAGGCAAGGCAAACAAAGGCAAAAATAAACAATAGGGATTACATCAAAATCAAAAGCTTTTCCACAGCCAAGGAAGCTATCGACACAACAAAAAGACACCTTATTGAATGAGAGAAGATATCTGCAAATGATATGTCCAATGAGGGCTAAACATTCATAATATACAAAGAACTTCTACAACTCAATACCAAAAAAAAAATCTGATTTAAAAAAGGGGCAGGGAGGGACACCTGGGTGGCTCAGTTGGTTAAAAGGCCGCCTTCGGCTCAGCGTCCTGGGATCAAGTCCCACATCGGGCTCCTTGCTCGGCAGGGAGCCTGCTTCTCCCTCTGCCTCTGCCTGCCATTCTGTTTGCCTGTGCTCACTCTCTAGCTCTCTCTCTCTGACAAATAAATAAAATCTTAAAAAAAAAAAATTTTTTTTTTTAAAAAGGGGCAGAGAAAGAAAGGGGATGGGCATAGCCAGAGAACTGAATAAATGTTTTCCAAAGAAGTACAGATGGCTAACAGACAGATGAAGAGGTGCTCAACGTCATGAATCATCAAAATGCAAATCAAAACCAAAATGATATCTCCTTATACCAGACAGAATGGCTAAAGTCAAAATGACAGGAAATAACAAGTGTTAGAAACACTAATTCAGAAAGATACACAAACCTCTATGCTTACTGGAGCATTATTTACAATAGCCAAAATATGGAAGCAACCTGTACCCATTAACAGGTGAATAATGAAAGAAAATGTGTACACACACACACACACACACACACACACACACAGAGACACACACACACAGAGGAATATCACACAGCCATAAAAAGGATGAGATTATGCCATTTGAGACATCATGGATGAACCTAGAGGGTATAATATGCTAAGTGAAATAAGCCCAACTGAGAAAGACAAATACCACATGACTCCACTTATGATTTAAAAACATAACAAAACAAAAAACTCCACAAATAAATAAACAAAAAGCAGAATCAGGCCTGTAATACAAATAATAAAATGATGGTTGCCAGACAGGAGAGGGGTGGAGGGTGGAGCAAAATGGATGAAGGGGAGAGGGGAATACAGGATTCCAGTTATGGAATGAGTAAGTCATAGGAATAACAGGCACAGCATAGGGAATATAGTCAATGATAGCATAACAGCGATTAACAGGACAGATGGTAGCTACACACTTGGGGGAACACAGCGTAACGTATAAACCTGTCAAATCACTAAGGTGTCACCTGAAAATAATGTAACATTGTTTACTAAAAAATAAATAAATACATAAATAAAAATCCTGGGCGCCAGGGTGGCTCAGTCAGTTAAGCAATGGCCTTCGGCTCGGGTAGTGATCCCAAAGTCTTGGGATCAGCCCCACATCAGGCTCCTTGCTCAGCAGGGACCCTGCTTCTCCCTATGCCTGCTGGTGCCTTGCTTGTGGCACAACTTGCTCTCCCCCAACTCTGTGTCAAAATAAATAAATAAAATCTCCCCCCCCCAAAAAAAGGCAATTATTACTCAAGCTTCTGGTTCTATCACAAAGTTAACCACTTCATGTATAGAATGATGGTAAAATTGTATCTCCAACACAAATATGTAACACATTTCACCCTTTTTCCCATCAGCAATCAAACACAAACCTTAAATGTTAATGGGGTGTTATGAGAATTAAAGAAATTATATAAATCTGTACCTGTACTATTTGGTGTTGGAGTCTGATGATGTCCCAAGGTAGTTAATACAGGTCCAACAGGTAGCGAAGATGGACGTTGTTCTGACTTACATAACTGAGAAGGTTCTAGAAGATTTGAACATATGAAATAAGTTAGAAAAAAAGCCAAATACAACTGTGTTAACTGCAACTGTGTGGAATCCAAAATCCTAAAGATCAGTAATTTTTGAAACTGTCTTCCATTAAGTTCCATGCTGCTCCCTCTTCCGGACCTTCTCTCCCCTTTAAACTCAATGGTGATATACTACCAAGCACTAAAACATTAGGATATCAAGAGACTATTCAAGGCAGGCCAAAACCTCAGTAAAAATGCTCTATAAAACTAGCAAACACTTCTGTTGATAAAGTCTTTCTAAGCATCAAACCACATAAAATCATTTTAAAATGAGGCACATGGGACACCTGGGTGGCTCAGTCGGTTGAGTGTCCCACTCTTGATTTTGGCTCAGGTCTGGTCTCAGGGTCATGGAATCAAGCCCTGCACTAGGGCTCTGCGCACAGTGGGGAGCCTGCTTGAGATTCTTTCCCTCTTGCACACACATGCATGCTCGCGCTCTCTCTCTCTCTCTCTAAAATAAGTAAATCCTTAGGGGCGCCTGGGTGGCTCAGTTGGTTATGCATCTGCCTTTGGCTCAGGTCATGACCCCAGAGTCCTGGCAACAAGTCCCATATTGGGCTCCTTGCTCAGCAGGGAGCCTGCTTCTTCCTCTGCCAGCCATTCCCCCTGCTTGTGCATCACTCCCCGCCACACACAAATAAATAAATAAATAAATAAATAAATCTTAAAAATACACAAATCTTTAAAGAAATAAAATGGGGGCGCAGTAGTATTTCCTCTTTAGCCCAAGATACAAGTTCATTCTCTTAAAGAATCAAAATTCACGAAAGCATTTCACATAATTTTAAGGTTGGGTTTTTTTTTTTAAAGATTTTATTTATTTATTTGACAGAGAGACACAGTGAGAGAGGAACAGAAGCAGGGGGAGTGGGAGAGGGAGAAGCAGGCTTTCCGCTGAGCAGGGAGACGGATGTGGGGTTCAATCCCAGGACCCTGGGAACATGACCTGAGCTGAAGGCAGATGCTTAATGACTGAGCCACCCAGTCACCTCTACTTTAAAGTATTTTTAAAGGAATTTTTTTGTTACAATTTCTGACTTAACTCAATCATCGAGAAAGCAGAAATGTTGGATTCAACAAAAGGTAAAAGGAATTCATATACATAGCTGTTGTCCCTGAGCCTTCCTTTGTTAGTTTAAAAAAAAATACTACTGATTACTCTGTACTTAAAAATACAGGTCTAATAGATAGGTGTAACAAATTTTACCTTTTCCTTACATTACCTAAAGTCCACCATCAAGAAGAAAACATTTGTATTCTTTTTTTTTTTTTTTAGATTTTATTTATTTGTCAGAGAGAGAGACAGTGCACAAGAGAGCGAGCACAGGCAGACAGAGTGGCAGGCAGAGGCAGAGGAAGAAGCAGGCTCCCTGCCGAGCAAGGAGCCCGACATGGGACTCGATCCCAGGACACTGGGATCATGACCTGAGCCGAAGGCAGCCGCTTAACCAACTGAGCCACCCAGTCATCCCAACATTTGTATTCTTTATAGCTATAAAAAGTATCCCAAAATAGAAAGTTTCTGGATTACCTTCAAGTAGGTCAATGTATATTAAGATTTCTTTGGTAGCATGAATCCTGGGTCATAGGATTCTGTCCCATCAGCTAATCTAAGTCTTAGTAACCATGGTTTCCTTTCATTTCCCTATGAAAACCAAAAGCTCTTTCACTGTATTCAAAAAATCCCCCAAACCAAAAATATTATCATCTTTTTCCAGTTCATTTTCTGCTGCTCCATATTTTTGTGATTCCTTTTGTTTATTAAAAAAACAAAACGAGGGGTGCCTGGGTGCCTCAGTTCATTAAGCATCTGCTTTCTGCTCAGGTCATGATCCCAAGGTCTTAGGATCGAGCCCCACATTGGGCTACCTGCTTAGTAGGGAGCCTGCTTCTCCCTCTCCCTCTGCCGCTGCCCCTGCTTATGCTCTCTCATTCTATCAAATAAATAAAATCTTAAAAAAAAAAAAAAGACAAAACAATAAAACCAAAAACGAGCCCTTCAAGATTTATGATAGCTGTACAAATTAAGTTTTTTCTAATCAATGAAATTGAAACGTTTTATACCTGGAGGTAAGACAGTCTGGGTAGGCATTGTGTTGATCACAGGTTCCAAGGGACTAGGTTGATATATTGCATCTACAGGATTAATAGTACTCTGAGATAAAGAAACACAGTATAGTTATTTTTAATTAAATGCCCTTCCAGTGCTCACCCTCCCAAATGTATGAAATGCCCACATTTCTGACAGCAAAGTCCTGAGGGTAGCTATATAGATATGCTGATCAAAATGCAAAGAAGAAATGAAATGCATTTATGATATAGAAGTCTAACAGTTTCTTAAAAAACAAAACATAGTAAGGAGGGAAAATCAAAGGATTTCTGTCATATGGAAAGATAAAGCTAAATGAAAAACCTGCAAAGAGTTGTAAAATGGTATGGGAAAATTTCAGGAAGTAAAAATAGTAACTTCTGAATTCAGTTTAGTACTTCTCACTTAATTCTTAATTCACCACAAATAATGTTTCTCTATCGAAGACAGAAATACTCTTACTTTGATGTTATTAAACATTAAAACTACAACTGGTAAATATACCTGTACCACTAGGATTTTATCTTTCCATCTCATACTATTGCCACCTTCTATCACTGTGTACACAATGTACAGGTACCTAGTTTTATAGTCACTAAATGCAAAGCGATATATCTTCTAATCCGGGGATGCAGGGAAGAAGGCTTTCTTTTTGAGAATTTAGAAGAAAAAAAGTAAATATGCAGTTAGTTTTAGAGGAAAAAAAAGTCTAGGTCTTTCTGATTTCAAGCCAAGAACTTACTCTGCCAGCATGAGGACATTTTAAAAACAAGACTCCATAGTTTACTGATGCTTTTTTACTTGGAGGTGGGTAGTTAAGTTTAAACTAAGGTCTTTGCCAGAGTAAAATTTAGATCTATCATTTAGAAGACTATACCAGATAAAACCCGAGAAAGAAAATTTTAAGTTCTTTAGTTTTCCGTGCTCCAGAAAACTAAACTTCAAATACGTATTAGGGAAGGCTTAAATAGAAAATACCGAAACAGATTTAGAAGAGAAATACTTTACTGATGAATGAGCCCCAGAAGTATTCATAAAAATTTAGAAGCCCCTAGCAATGGAAACTGAGTTAAGGGGAAAGTTTTTATAGCATTCTCATTTAAAGCCTAGGTTTGATTTTTTTTTTAAACCCCCCTCTCTACATAAATATTAAAAATCATTAAATCAGATCTCTTAAATCAATTGACTTGAGCACAAGAATTCTGATGTTTGTCACAACAGTAGTCTACTGACTATAAATATTTTAACAGGAAAATAAAGGACACTTAGAGACCCTGAAAATAATCACTAATAAAAACCCTAATAAAATGAAGTAGGGAAGGTTTTGAAGTACTGGGAAGAGCACAGATAAAACAGACTCGGAATTTTAATTCCTTAGAGCCCTTATACTACCAAGATTTGGCAAATCTTTTATCTACTATGGTCCTTGCTTTCCCATTCTGTAACATGAAGAAATGTCTGGATTATATGTTCTACAGGGGCTTTCTGGTTATTACTTTATTTTTTTAAAGCATTATTTTATTTTTTTTTAAAGATTTTATTTATTTGACAGAGAAAGATCACAAGTAGGCAGAGAGGCAGGCAGGGGGGAGGGAGGGGGGGTAGGCTCCGTGAGCAGGAGCGCGATGCAGGACTTGATCCCAGGACCACGAGATCATGACCTGAGCTGAAGGCAGAGGCCCAACCCACTGAGCCACCCAGGCGCCCCTCTGATTACTTTATGATTCTATCTTCAGATACTGGACCAGCACATAATAACTAAACAAATGTCTCAACAAGTCCTGCAGCTGTTTTTAGCATAAATTCCTTGTTTTTACCTAATGGTTTTCTTCAAAGAACTCCAAGTGCTTTACAAAGGCAAAATCCCACCATTAATATCGATTCACAGGAAGGTGAGTATGTCACCTCTGTATCCGTACCTTTTATATAAGAAAAATTACTGAAGAGACTAAGAAATAACTTTGGAAAAAGGGACAAGCAAAATTCTCTTTTGAATGTAATCTTTTGTCTTCCAGATGAAATGTTCTAAATCTAAAGATTTAACTAATCTGAAGATCAGATTTTTGCATGTATAAGTACCAAATATCTTTTGTTGCTTGCTTTAATAGAAAATGTAACTATTCCATACTAATCTACAGTCCTTGTTCAATTTCAGGCTAAAATATGTCAAATGACATTCTACATCTTGCTTTGAAAATGAATGTGCAGAGCTTTAGAAGCACAAATAATCCTCAGCTTTAACCAGCTATAACATTAATAACATTTACGTAAAATAAAAATCATATGTACATGTATTTATGTATAGCTAGCTATCATTTATTGATTCTGTGCTCATCCTGTACCTTATAACAATGTTCATCTGAGGTAGACCTAGCCACCGTTCTTTAAAGATACTCAAAGGTCAATAACCTGCCTAAAGTCACAACTAGTGAGTAGCAGGGCCAGGTTCTAGCTGCATGGGTCTAAGATTTGAACCATGAATGCTTCCCTTTTTAAAAATAAAAACTCTTAAAGAAAAATGCTATAGTTTTTGATCAGTGATTCAAGCATAGTTATTTTCTAAAAGTTTAGATTTTTTTATAAGTATAAACTTTCTAGATGTTTTTAATTGCAAACAACCAAGCATTTTTGGTATGTAAAACTGCCAATTTTGGGGGTGTCTGGGTAGCTCAGTTGGTTAAGCGGCTTGCCTTTGGCTCAGGACATGATCTCAGGGTCCTGGGATTGAGGCCTGCATCAGGCTCCCTGCTCAGTGGAAAGCCTGTTTCTCCCTCTCCCTGCCGCTCTGCCTACTTGTGCTCTCCCTCTGTCAAATAAATAAATTCTTAAAAAAAAAAAAACAACCTGCCAATTTTCTTAACATAATAAAAAGTAATTTTGCTTTGAGGAAAAAGAGTGAAAAATAATTGCCAACATGATTTTCCTTAGGGTCTTTGGGGACCATGACCCCAAAGTATATATGCTAGACAGCATATATAGTCCTTTTCCATGAGGCTTACAATCTTAAGTGGTGGCTCAGGGAAAGATACTACATTACACTACACTGTATTTAGATCACATAATTGCATTATATCACTCTGGCTCAAACTCTGAACTCACACTGTGAAAAAAAAGATAAAAATTCCAATGTCTTTAATTTAAATTTTAAAAATGCTTCTTATCTCTGGCTTCTCAAGAAATATGCAAACAATATCAATATTTAATTTTTTTCATTTTAAACCAAATATAAAGATAAGATGCTTATCCTTTTAAGTACAATCATGAGATGGCTTTGAAGATTTTGAAGTTTCCAGGTCTCAGACAAGTTGACATATGTAAAGTCTTAGGATAAAAAAAGGGGCGGCCTCCTACTTGAGAGACTTCTAAAAGGAACTTATCATAAAAATAGGGTCACTCCAACTACAAATCTTCAAACTCTTTTTTTTTAATTTCCAGATGGGAAATGCCCACAATAAAATTTTCTTTTCTTTTTAAAGGAGAGGTTGAACCTAAGGGAAGAGTAAAATGCCGAGGAGGAGGAAAGAATAAGAAAATGGCTATAAGTGAAAGAATTCATGTTGCAATTGTTCTAATAAAAACACTATATACCACAGTAGCAATGGCAGTTAACACAACACACAGAATCTAAAAATAAAATAGAAACCAATTAATAATATTAAATAGATTAAGATATGTTACAATACCAAATCCCTCCCCTTCTGCTTTCATCTGAGAAAAAAAGAAGTTTGACAAGAAATAAAGCATTGTGAGTTATGCCTTAGTCATAAAAGCTGTATTTTCATACCATGATTAACCCCTCATGTTAACACATGCAACGTGATTCAATCTGAACCAACACTTAGAAAAACTTTAACATTTCCCCTGCAAATGATTGCTGAAAGATGGCTAACTTTAGAAGCTTAAGGAAAATTGCAAGAATCAACAACCAAAAGCAGTGAGTAGGTGAAAAAAGGAATTTGTGTTGAAAAATGGGTAGAAGTTCAGGCTTCTCCTGACATGACTGGTTATAATGCTCTGCAGAAGTAAAGGGAAAGAAAAAGATTAGATTAAACTTACTATAATTCCATCTGCGTGCTTCTCCGCATTACACTGGTCCTTAAGGAAAAATGTTAAAAATATTAACTTCATTCTTTTACTTAGGTAAGTCCTTGTGTACTTGCTTTCCTATTATTGAAAGCTTATTTTACTAGTAAGTAACAATGTTAGAAAACTGTTTTTTGGCTTCTATTGAGATGATAATTCCATCTGTACATCACTAGCCAAACATAATTCCATCACTGGCTACACAACCACCAGCAGCAGCAGCATGGCAATTGTTTTTCTATATAGGCACTTAATTAAATTCATTATTAATATCCTATGGAACTGTGTAGTCATATCAGTATCAACTATTAACAGCAGATATACTAATTAAGGATTGAAGAACCTGTATATTAAACCAAGTACCCACAACCCCCCAACTCTCACTACACTTTAAAAGTGTAAGAATCATATATCCTTAAAAACTTGGGATATAAGACATGATTTCCTGTATTCTGGCTACAGGCCCAAGAATTATACTTTTCTAAATAGATGGTTTTTCTTTTAGTAAACATAATCACTGTATCCATGGAATGACATAGGAATTAACTTACTACCTGACAAATACTTTGCATTTATTATTCCACTTACTCCACTCTGTAAGGTAGGTGCTATTATTATTCCTATTGGACATTTGGGAAAATTGAGACAGAGAGGTGGGGAGCGAGGATTCCAATAGTCTGGTTTCAGAACTCATGTTCTTAATATGCTATTTTGCCTTGCTTATCTTAAGGATGTACTTCAGGAAGAAGGTGGTAGAAAGTTAGCAACACATATTCATTTCTGTCATTATAATCCAATTATTTGTATTATGTAGACAGTATATTTTATTTTAAATAAACTGTTTAAAGTTCTAGCTCATACTATCTGGAAATTTCAAAGTTTTAACAGAAACCAATATTTGGTCTTGGTCTTGAACATAATGGCCAAGTTATATCTCATTTATATCTGTAACTTTTTCTTTAACTACTGAGTTTACTCAGAAATATACACATTGCAGGGTCAACCAAGAGCAATTTGAAGATTTGGAAATTTTTTTTTTTTTAAGTGCAGGTACAGAAAAGTATTAACATAGTAGGCCTTATCAGCCTGCAAAGTTGACCTTTGGCTAATGACTAAGAACTTGGATTTCAAGAGGGTCCCCACCACTTTATATGACAAGACTGACTCACTGTGCCTAAACTGTTTAAGTAAACAATAGGGTTTATGCTAACAATACCTTTCCTTCTGGAAGTCTGGAATCTTGGTAAGTGCTAGGTAGAGATGCTTACATGTCAAGGTCCCAAGAAAAACTGTGGGTTAGGGCTTCTCTGGTAGACAACATTTTACATGTGTTTTTTTTTTTTTTTTTTTAAGATTTTCTTTGAGACAGATGGAGAGAGGGAGAGAGATAGAGAGAGCGAGCGAGCATAGTGGGGAGGAGGGACAGAGGAAGAAGGCTAGGCAGACTCCCCACTGAGCAGGGAGCCCACGTGCGGCTCAATCCCAGGACCCTTAGATCATGACCTGAGCAGAAGGAAGAGACTTAACCAACTGAGCAGTGCACATGCTCCAAAATTTCACTTATGTTGTCACAATTTGTTGCTGGTAGAAGTAAGCACAGTCTGAGTCTACTGGGAGAGGAGAGGATACTTGGAAGTTTGTGTCTGGTTTCCTCTGGATTTTGTCCCATGTGTCTTTTCCCTTTGCTGATTTTGCTTTGGATCCTTTGCTTTAATGAAGTGCAACTATGAATAGGACCATACACTGGGTCCTGTGAGTCCTCCAAGCAAATCATCAAAATCATCAAACCTAAAGGTGATCTTGGGAACTTCTGGCACAGCAGGTATCTTTTACATATCCTTGAAAAGGACTGCATTTTAACTGTGTAATTCATGCTAGGGTTTCCCCCCTTTTTGAAAAATTAGCTATATATTCAGAATATCCAAAGTTTCAGTTAATTCTTTTTTTTTTAAGATTTTATTTATTTATTTGACAGACAGAGATCACAAGTAGGCAGAGAGGGAGGGGGAAGCAGGCTCCCTGCCGAGCAGAGAGCCCGATGTGGGGTTCAATCCCAGGACCCTGGGATCATGACCTGAATCAAAGACAGAGGCTTTAACCCACTGAGCCACCCAGGCGCCCCTCAGTTAATTCTTAACACACGCAGCTGAAAATAAATTGTTGAGAATTATAGAGAAAGAGAAACTAAAAAGTTTCTTGCTCAGATGATACTTTAATTCTGGCCTTCCCCCATTAATTTCTAAATATTAAATTGCTTTTTCCAAGGGATTTCCTGGAAAGAAATATTACATACTTGTGATAGATTAAATTTTCCAGAAATGGCCCCAATAAGAGCTAGTGTTCACCCTTACCCTAGAACATAGGGGGGCCTTTGTGACAGTCTCTACCAGTAAGTACAGAAGTGACTAAGACTAGGTCATGGAAATGTCACAAATTTTCACCTTGTTTTCTAGGAGCCCAAACCACCAAACTGTGACAAAAATCCAAGCAGCTGTAAAAACAACTATACAGAGAAGAAGCTAGGCCCTCCTCCAACTTTTCAGGCATATGAGTGAGCCACCTTGAAAGGAGATCTTCTAGCCCTGTATCAAGTCATTACAGGTGACATTTCAAGACAGAAACAAGTCATGAGGTCTAACCAAACTGCGTATTTGTGAACAAAATTTAAATGAGTGCTGCTATTTTAAGACACTCAGTTTAGATGGGTTTGCTATGTAGTGACTGATTACCACATTATGTATGTATATTATCTAAGAAAGCAACTACTTTTAATTCTGGTATAATTTAAAATAAATTTCAATATCTGACAAACTTTCCCCCAAAATGTTCTCAACTAATAATATATGCTACCTACAGAGTATTTTATATCAGGGCTCATTATTTTTTTACTGTTGTGGTCTTTTAAGGCACAATCAAATCAGATTTTGTTCTACTACCTAAAAAGGCTACATTCATCCCCTCCCCGCTCCCATTTCCGTCTTTCTTTTTAAAAATTGTTTTCTTTTTGTTTTGTAAGTATAACAAAAGTGGTCTTTAATCACGGTCAGCTAAAGCTAAATCTCAAGTATTACTGAACTAGAGATTTGACTGAATTCAATATGAATTATGTTAATGAAACAGAAAAGAATGCTATTTCCCACTTAAATTATACTGTATGTTTATCTGGTTATAAACCCCTCATTCCTTAATACAAAGGCTATTCTCTTCTCAGAACATACCAGCATGACTGAGATCTGGAAATATGATAATGAACAAAAACATCAGCACAACATAATTTGGGAAGACATCTGACCGGATGACTCCAGTATTTTTAAAACCATGCCTACCTACAAAATATATACAATATACCTTCATCTCTCTAATAACACAATGCAGTCTAGTTAAAGCTCCCTTAATTATGGACCAACACACTTACTAATTATATGCAAGAAAAAATAAAGACACTAATTCAAGTTTGATGAGATTCAACAGATGAGGCTAGGACGACTGGAAATCTACATGCAGAAAAATAAATTTAGACCCCTACCCTCACAACACAAAGATGAACTCAAAGTGGATCATAAACAAATATGAGCTAAAATGTTAAAACTCTTAGAAGAAAACACAGGAATAAATCTTTGTGATATAGAATTAGGCAATGACTTCTCAGATAAGCCACCAAAGGTACAAGCAATAGAAGACTGATAAACCAGACTTCATAAAAAATAAAAATATGCATGTTTCTCAGGATGCTATCAAGAAAGTAAAAAGACAACCCACAAACTTGAAGAAAAATATGCAAATCATATGTCTGGTACGGATCTGTATTTTAGAAGATATAAAATCACTCCTACAATTCAATGAGATTACAAACAACCCAACTAAAAAAATGGGCAAAGAATTTGAATAGACATTTCTCCAAAGACATATGAATGCCTAATAAGCATAAGAAAAAATATTCAACATCACTATTCTTTAGTTAAAGGCAAATGAAAACCACAAGATACCACTAGAATGGCTACAAGCAAAAAGACAACCACAGGGGTGATTCCATATTCACAAGTTCTATGGATCCATTATTTATTTATTTTTTATTAACTGAAGTATAATTGACAATGTTTCATTAGTTTTGGGTGTACAACACAGTGATTTGACAAGTCTATATATTATGCTATGTTTACTGCAAGTGCAACTACCATTTGTCACCATACTATTACAATACCATTGAATATATTCCCTGTGCTATATCTTTCATCCCCATGGCTTATTCATTCCATAACTGAAAGCCTGTACCTCCCATTCTCCTTCATCCACCCATTCCACCCACTCTCCTCATTTCCCACCCTCTCTGGCAACCACCACCCATTCTCTCCATTTATGGCTCTGTTTCTGCTTTTGTTGTTCATTTGTTTTGTTTTTCGGAGTCCAAGTAAGTGAAGCCATATGGTATTTAGATAGAAGCATTATCCACATGGATCTGATCTAAGCTCATGAGCCATTAAAAGTAGAGAGCTTTCCCTGGTTTGTGGCAGAAGAGAAGGTCATAAATGTAAACCATGAGAAGGATATGATGTGCCACTGCTGGCTTTGAAGATGGAGAGTCTGTTCAAGGACCAGAGAAAGGCCTTTAATAGCTGACACTGAGTTCTAGCCAACAACTAGTAAGGAAATGGGGACCTCAGTCCTACAACAAGGACCTAAATTCTGCCAACAACCTGAATAAGCCTGGAAGTGCATTATTTGCCAGAGCCTCCAGAGTTCAATCTCTCTAGAACCTTAATTTTGGCGTTAGGATATCCTTAAGCACAGGACCCAGCCCAGTCACTTTAGAGTCTGATCTACAGAACTGTGAGCTTATAAATAGTGATGTTATAAGCCACTAAAAAAAAAGGGAGAGAGAGAAAAAAAAAATCACAAATATTGGTGACGATGTGTAAAAAATGGAATTATAATACACTGTGAGAATATAAAATGGTACAGCCAGTTTGAAAAGTAGTTTAGCAATTTCTGAAAAGGACAGTTACCAGATGACCCTGTTAATGCCACTGCCATGCATAAAGTTAAAAGAAATGGGAATATACCTCCACACAACACCATTATAATGCAGACATTCATTGCAGCATTATTCATTAATAGCTAAAAAAAATGGAAACAACCAAATGTTCATCAACTGATGAATAAACAAAATGTGGTATATCCATTCAATACTTTTATTCAGAAATGAAAAGGAATTAAGTCCTAATATAACTACAATATGAATGAGCCTTGAAAACATTATGCTAAGTGAAAGAAGTCAGTCACAAAAGATTACATACTGTGGGATCTTAATTACATGAAATGTCCAGAATAGTCAAATCTAGAAACAGATCAGTGGTTGCCAGGATTGGAGGAAGAGCAGGGGCAAGGATAACAAGGGAAAGAGGAACAAGGAATGACTACTTAATAGGTACAATGTTTCTTCTTGTGGTGATAAAAGTGTACTATAATTTGATTACAGTGATGATTACACAACTTTGTAAATATATCAAAAACCACTGAAATATACACTTTAAATGAGATGTAAATTAACACCAATAAACCTGCTATTTTTTAAAGTCAAATGAGAAATTTACAAATACTTATGAAAACAAAAACTCTATGAAGGAAAATGTTCTGAGGAGATAACCTGAAATTCAAAGACAACTTAAATATACAATCTACTATGAAAGGATAATCTAGACCTGTACTGTCCAGTTTGGGAGGTAATAGTCACATGTGGTTATACTGAGCACTTGAAATGTAGCTGTTTCAAAGTGTAAAATACACCCAAGATACTGAAAACTTAGTACAAAAAAAAAAAGAGAATATGAAGTTCCTCATTAATGAATTTTTATACTGCTTATGTTGAAATGATTTTGGAAATACTGAGTCAAATACATTATTAAAATTAATTTCACATGCTTGTATGAGTTGTGGCATATAGGTCTTATCACCTAATCTTGATAAGGAACTGGTCAAATCCTCTAATGTAGGGGCCTCCCAGATTATTTCTGCTCTTTTCCACCTATCCCACTGTCCTCTGCAGTTTCCCATGAAACACCAGCTGCCTCTATCTATGGTACAAAGAGTGAAGTCTTCTGAACTAACAGAACCCACCTGAATATCCCAATAAGCAAGTGATGCCCCAAACTTCGCTGCATATTACAACCACCTGGGAGTTTAAAATCCCAAAGCCTAGGTAACACCTCATAGCTATTACCACACAATGTCTGGGAGCGGGAGCCAGGCATGAGACTTGTTAAAGATCCCCAGGTGATTCCAATGGGTAGCAAAGTTTGGGAACCAATGCATTAATCATTTAGGCAGGAGGGGAATTTCTGGTAGTGAGATTAAAATTAAAGAATAAAAAAAAAAAATTAAAGAATCAGAACTGGAAGGGATTTAAAATCCTACCTATACCATGCTGCCTCTAGGAAGCTAATACTAAATAAACTCCAAACTACAAAGGTATTAGATTAGCTATCTTCTTATATCCCTTTGGGATCTCAGGTGGCAATCTCTCGAAATAGCTATTTTCAATTATTTTATTAACCTGTCAATGAAGGACAGTCTTCCAAAATGACTAGTAATTTATAATTTATATTTTATTATATTTATATTAGATAGAAGTTCTGCCATATTTACCAAAAGCACAACAGAGAGGTGGCTAAATAAAAAAAAAAAAATCAAAGTGGAAACACTAAATTATGCAACCATTAAAAATTATGCATTAGAGTGCTCGCTTTGGCAGCACATATACTAAAAATTATGCGTTAGAAACATCCATTCAAAATTTATAATTATCAGGCCCCTACTATGTGACAGGCAACTATTCCAGGCACTGAGGATACAGTGGTGTTACAGAGTGAATATCTGTGTGTCCCCACCCACCACCTCCAAATTCAGATGAAGCCCTAACTCCCAGGATGCCTGTATTTGGGGATGGGGTCGCTAATGAAGTAAATTATGGTTAAATAAGGTCCTAAAGATGGAGCCCTGACCTAGTAAGTGTCCTCATGAGATACCAGAGCTCCCTCCTCACCTTCTCTATCCCCACTCTCCCTCTGTCCCTTCCATCTACTCCTCCCCACTCCCTCTCTTTTCTCTGTTATTCTGTGCACACACCAAGGAAAGGCCACTTGAGGACATACTGAGAAGGTGGCTATCTACAAGTTAAAAAGGGTCCTCACAGGAAACCAAATTGGCAGGAATCTTGATATTGAACTTGTAGCCTCCAAAACTGTGAGAAAATAAATTTCTGTTGTTTAAGCCACCCAGTCTATGGTGGTTTGTTAGGGCAGCCCAAGCAGACTAATAAAATGGCAAACAAGACAAAGTCCTTAAGGAGATTATAAGTCAGGTCGCAGAGAGACGATAAACAAGATATCCTGTAAATCTGGCTAGTGATGCAAGGCCATGAAGGAAAAAAAACACAAATGAGAGATTAGAGATTATTTTAGACAGAGCAGTCAGGAAGGTCTCTTCAAAGAGATTTCATGTGGGCAGAAATCTGAATAAAGTGAGGGGGTGAGTCCTGGAAATAGGCAGCAGGGAAACCAAATACAAATCCCTGAAGCAAAGAAAGTCTGGTCTGTCTGTGAAAAAGAAAACAAGCCAATATCGTTGGAATAGTGTGGATCAAGAGAGGTGAGAGTATGGCTGGTTCCAGTGATATAATTACTCTAAGTAGTTTAGACTAGATTCCAAGTGAGATGGGAAGCCATTTAATGGGGTTTGAGCAGACTAATAAAGTGGTCTGATTTACATTTAAAGATACAGACAGAGTTCATATAGAATACACACAGAATTTAAGGGATAGTATTTGAACACAAAAGCCTTAATAAAACTTCCTTGTAGAGAAAACTGAAAAAGCCAAATTCCATTTATTTAATCTTTGTTACCCGTTCTGAAGGACCTTGAAATATAAGTTTATCAAGCTGAGCTAAAATAAACAGAGAGGTAGGAGGTATGGACTAAATAGCAGAAACTTTTAGGAGCACCTGGCTAGTCAGTCAGTGGAGCATGTGGCTCTTGATATCAGGGTTGTGAGTTCAAGTCCCCATGCTGGGTGTAGAGATTACTTAAAAAAATTGAAAAAAAAAATCTTAAAAAAAAATAGTAGAAACTTATGAAAAGGAATATTAGTAATCTGAATTCTAACTCATTCCAAAAACAGACCACCAAATATTCTTGATGGGTAGCTAAAAGGTGAGCTACTGAAAGAGGCTTGGCTGCCTTGTTTTCCAACTAAAGTATTTTTTTTAAGTCTTAAATGACTTGTAGAGGTTATCCAAACCAGTCTGAACACTATCAGCTCTTCTACTTCCTCAGTCTTCAAGAGAAGGCAGTGTAAATCCCTAAAATACCTACCTATTCACAATGAGCAAGATGTAGTTTACTGGTTATCTATACACTGTAGAGGATTCTGGTAATAGCAGGTAACCCACCCACCCATATAATTTCACAGTCAAGAAAAAACAAAAACCTTACCACTCCTTTTATGCCTCCAACCCCATCCTCCCTTTAGAATATATTCTGATCCACAAAAGTAGATGAAAAATTTAGACACACACTTAGGAAATCATCATAGTGGTAAAAACAAAAACAAAACAAACCTAGAAAGTTCTGACACTTTGGTCTCAAAAGAAAACGACATTGCCCTCCTTTAACTTATATGCTGAATATCCTTCCTATCGAAGCACAGATTATCCTATAATACTGTGTCATTAACAATACTAGGTAAAAAGTGACCATTATCAGGCCAACAAATACAAGCAACTGAGTAAGTAAAATAGGCCAGTAATTAAAAATCCATGCAAACATCACTCCCAGTAGTGGCTACTGCCTACTCTCTTCTAAACACTAGCTAGAAATACAGAGCTATAGTCAGGTAGCAATAATGGGGGGGGAATTTTTATTCTTATTTTCAAACATTAAAAATGCTTGAAACATTTTGAAACAAAATGCTTAAAAATGCTTCAAACATTAAAAATACCAAGCAATCAAATCTACATTTAAGCTGAATACACCAAAATTTTTCAGGAAAAGCAGGTACAATAACCACAAAATTTTTACCGTACCACAGTAATTCAAAATACATTTTACTGCATGAATAAGAACAACAAATTTAAGTAGCGGTTCATGAATGTAGTTTAGTACCAGAAAAAAATCTATAATTAAAAAAGTATGTCCTTATTATACTCCTTATTATGGATGAGAAAAAGAACTCTTGCTAAAATTTAATTCTTTTTCTCCTAAGAAAAACTTATCTGTGAAAGGTTTTGCGAAGTATGTTCTTGCTCCAAGCAGTGATAATGGATAAAATGGAAGGAAGGGGTGAGTCATTCAAACATACTCCCCTCTTTCCCAGTCACATATCAGAAATTACCTTATCAAAAACAGGCACATGCTGCTAAGGTAGTATCCAAATACAACAGTTGTTCAATATACCAGTAATCCCACAATGCAATTTACTGTAGGAAGGTATCTATTTCAGAATCAAGTCTCCTGGCTACTAAAAGAAAAATGCCATTATAATTTTTACATCTCATTAAATGAAAGTAATCAAAAGTAAAATTTACTTACTTTAGCAATCTGCAGCAACACAATGCAGTGCTTAATTGATTCTACCATGCTCTATAAAACAGAATACTGATTTTAGGATCTTGCACCAAATAGAATGGTCATAAGACATTAAAGCTTAAAATACAAAAATAAAAATAAAAAACAAAATATAAGTTATATATATATTAAATATATAAAATATAAAATTAAATTTAAAAAATCAGTCCAGATGTACAGGATTTAAGTCTATATGCAAGAAATACCCTCTCTGGATTCCAGTAGGTTCTAATATACTGACCGTGTCAGAGGAAGTTATCATTAGCAATTCTATCATTAAAGAATGCCAAAAAATTGTTAATTTGTATTGAATAACATTCTAAATGGTTTTTCATCACCTCAAACAGAAAAAGATGTGTGTTTGATTAACTTCCAAATTCTTAAATCAATAGCAGGGAATCCCAGTGTAAATTTCTAAAACATCTATATAAGACTTCTATGGAATTATGAAGAGTAAAGAATCCTATCACAGTACTGGTGAAACTAGAATACTACTACTTTGCCTGTTTTTAAAACTGCTCTTGTCAAAATACAAACCTTATTAGTAGCCTATTATATAAGGTGAGAAGGCCAGTACATCAGAAAACTTGAATCACAATATATTTTAAGATTATTCATGGATGACATTTTTTATCCAAGGATCTTAAGACAAGTAAGACCAGAAACAGATAAAATGGTACAAGAAATGAATTTTAATTAGAAGGATTATTCAAGTCCTTTTAATTCTTTTAGAAAATAATAAAATTCTTAAACACCCTTGTAAAAATTTATAAAAATTAAAATCTCAACTGCTCTTATTAATCATTTATTAATTTAAGCAGCAGCTTAAAATAGAAGTAACATTTTAAAGCACTTTCTAATGCAAAGCCAGAGTTTACCAAACACATAACTTACATTTGTTGTCTCTTTGAGAGTTTCAATTTTCTATGAAAAATGAAGTTTAAAGAAATAATGAGAAGCACAAAGAAGTATCATTGCTGTTTTTTACTAGTCATTTAAAGAATTTTACCCTTCTCCCACTCCCCCGCTTGTGTTCCCTCTCTCACTGTGTACACTCTCTCTGTGAAATAAATTAATAAAATCTTAAAAAAAAAAAAAAATGGGTGCCTGGGTTGCTCAGTCTTGATCCCAGACTGCTGGGATGGAGCCCTGCATTGGGCTCCCAGCTCGGTGTGGGAGGCATGCTTCTACCTCTCCAGCTGCCCCTGCTTGTGCTCTCTGTCCGTCAAATAAATAAACTCTTTAAAAAAAAGAAAAAAAGAAATAAAGAATTTACCAAAATGCACTCAGTACTCTAAGCAAGTGCAGGCAAGTTGGAAAGGGAGTATTTTATTATACTTTTTAAAAAACTTAAAACAATTTAAGAAATTTGTTTTAAATTTACTCATTTGAGAAAGATACAGAAACAGAGAGCACAAGCAGGGGGAAAGGCAGCGGGGAGAAGGAGAAGTAGACTCCCCACTCAGCTGGGAGCCAGACTTGGGACTTGATCGGAAAACCTGGAGATCATGACCTGAGCAGATGCTTAACCATCTGAGCCACCTAGGTGCCCCCAAAACTTAAAACATTTATTTTTTTTTAAGATTTTATTTATTTATTTGACAGAGATCACAAGTAGGCAGAGAGGCAGGCAGAGAGAGAGATGGGGAAGCAGGCTCCCCGCTTAGCAGAAAGCCCAACACGGGGCTCGATCCCAGGACCCTGGGATCATGACCTGAGCCAAAGGCAGTGGCTTAACCCAATGAGCCACCCAGGCGCCCCAAAACTTAAAACATTTAAATAAAAAATTAAAACATTTTATGGAGTACATCCCCAAAGATTCATATGATTCAGGATTTCTAGGAATAACACAAAACATTATTCCTTATATGAAAAAATGTTGTGTCTTTTTTATAGACTATGTGATTTTAAAACATGTGTTCTACACAGTGATTTGAAGGGGCACCTGTGCCCCCATGTTTATAGCAGCAATGTCCATGATAGCCAAAATATGGGAAAAGCCCAGACATCCATCAACAGATGAATGGATAAAGAAGTGGTACCTATATACAATGGAGTATTACTCAGCCATCAAAAAGAATGAAATCCTGCCATTTGCAATGACACGGATGGAGCTATAGTGTATTATCCTAAGCAAAATCAGTCAGTCAGAGAAAAGACAAATATCGTATGATTTCACTGATATGTAAAATTTAAGAAACAAAACTGATGAACATCAGGGAATGGAAGGAAAAATAAAATAAGATGGAAACAGGGAGACAAACCATAAGAGACTTTTAACTATAGGAAACAAACTTGAGGGTTGCTGGAGGATAGACGGGTGGGAGGATGGCACAACTGGGTGATGGGAATTAAGGAGGGCACTTGATATAATGAGCACTGGGTGTTATATGCAACTGACAGATAAATCTCTAAATTCTACCTCAGGAACTAATAATACACTGTATGTTAATTAAATTGAATTTAAATAAACAAACACTTGTTTTAGAATCACCTTAAACTTGTCTAGTTGTTTAAAAATGAGATGGAACCAAATTCCAAAACTAAGAATGGAAGGGGAGTTAAACATGAGTTACTACAGGTACTATTACCAAGAGTAAAAGAGCCAAATGCAAAGCTATGGTCAAAAGAAATGCAAATAAAGAAATGATACTGCATCAGGAAATGTAATCAAGGAGGAAAAATATTAACTAGAAAAAAGAAAACTAC
>PISX010001239.1:193091-206828 GCA_004024625.1 Mellivora capensis
CACTAATTTTGTTTCCTCATCTGTGGCTTCTTGTTTATTCAGCAAATTCTTGCCGATTGGTCTATTACTATCTAAAGGGACCACATACAAATTTAATAAAATAACTATCTATCTTCAACATTAAAAACCTAAGAAAGAACTTACTCCCAAGAAGGTGGTACTTACAAAAAAGGCATATTAAAATTTTGTACATTACCCTTTTGTTTGTAAAACCATAACAGAAATTCACCAGAAAACTCCCCCATGAATCCTATATGGCAGTACTATCATACCATATTATATGATACTACTGTACCATATAATAGTACTATTATAGTAGCCAAACACTGAGATCCTTCTGTTACTTCTCTAAAAGGCTGTTGGTTTTAAAGCGATTTAAGGCAAAATAATGACAATAGAACTTGCCTTTCTCTGTTCATCATCTTTGCAGTTTTGAAGTTTGTCATCAAAAAGCTACAGGATTAAAAAGAAAATGATTATAGTATCAAGCCATTTTACTACATTGTATACATTTACTAATCATAGAAAAGCAAACTTCAGTTCTTAAATACATTTCTTCCAGGGATGATCTATATGTATTTTTAAAATAACATGTGTTTTTTCAAGGGACTGTATCAAGTCCAATTCTACTGAATTATTTTAAACAGTTAAGATCAATTACTCTGGTAAAATTACAAGCAAAAGAAAACAGGCAACAGAACTTAAAATATCAACTGAAACCTAAATTCTTTCTGCTTTGTCATCCTAGTTTATCAATACTCCATTTCCTTCCCAAGATCTTTGCTTATAATTAACTCTAAAGTAGGAATTAAAGGAGACAATTTCATCAATGATAAATGAAGTAGAGAAATCTCCTCCTCCAATGCCATAACTCCCCAAAATGGAAAAATCAAGGCCTCAGAAATTGAACCACATTAAAATTTAGCAGTTTCACATAATTTTAAAACAGTATGAATCTAATCTTATTTTCTTCTAATTGGGTCTAAATGTTTACTTTTTTAATAATCAAAAAAGTACATTATATATACATACTATTTATCAATATAATCAAAGGCAAAGATCTTTGAGTAAGTCACCCAGATCTTTTAATAAGTCAGCTTTAAAAATTGCTGAAGTACCAAAAATAAGGGTTGTAAATTAACATCAGATAATTTTTTTTACACTAAAAATCAAGCTTGGTAACATTTACTGCTTTATACCAATTCAGTATATAAACTAATGCCATACCTTTAATTGTTCTATCAGGATTTGTAGGTAAGCATCAGCCTCTGTAAGTTTCTTATCGAAGTCTTGGACACTAGGAACAAATCCTGAATCCAAACCCTAGAGAAAAAGAAAATTTGTAATAAATCTATGAAGACCCAGGCAATGTTTAATAGTACAGAAGATACTTCATCCTTCATACATGACATTTTAATTTTAAAGTAAAAATAGTACTTTTACATAAATAATAGGTATATTTAAACTATCTAAATTCTCCAAGAATAGTGATAACATCTATCTCTCTCATGAACTTCAAGCTCTGTTCCCTTATCAAACGTGTGCTGCTTCTTAAATTAGGACTGACCTTGCTCTTCATTCACTTTGTTCTCTCCCCCAAAATGACTCCCCGTGACCTCCAGAGCAACAGTAATTTAGCTGAAGGACCTACATTACCACCTAGATTACCTCCTTTCTTACCCCCACTTTTTGTTTGATTCTTCCAGTCCTTTAATCTTAACTTCATACTCTATTTAGTTCTCCTATTCCCCAACCCACCTCATTAGCTCTGACGCTTTCTCTTCTTCCCTTATTAAAAGAAAAAAGGACCTCAAAATTATCACCTCTTCTAAGAAGAGGGCCCTCTCTCTAAGCGAAAATGACGCTTACCTTAATCAAGTTTCCTACTCACATTCACCCCTGGCATAAACACTACACTCCGGACATGGTGTAAATGTTTATTTATTTAAGGAGCCTATTTATTGCTAAGTTTAACAGTCCAGCATTTGCATGTCCTACTTTTTGTATACTAAAAATTTTAAACTTCAAGAGCATGGGATTCCCGTTAAGTTAAGTTAAACTTTACTCAACTTTACTCAAAAAACAAAACAAAACAAAACAACAAAAAACCCCACCAAAAACAAAAAACAAAACAAAACAAAACAAAACAAATAAACACCTGAGTTCTTAATCATATCTGAAAAACACATCAATCCTGGGTGTAAAAGACAAAAAGCTGGAGTCTCAACAAGACTACCAGCTTGCATATCTGTATGCCCAAATGTCATACAATTAAATAGGGAAATAAAATAAGGCTCATGAACTACTAGGTCACAATCCCAAACCAACCACATTCTGTACTGAATGGATAAAATACAGTAGTTCAACATACCATACTTAATCTTTAGTTGTTGGACAACACCTACTGATCATTTTCACATCTCCCATTTTAGTAAATGGAGGCCAGAGTTCATTGTATTGTTACACCAGTACCTCATCTTTGCACAATACTTTATTATTAAAGCACTTTTACAGCCATTATCTCAAACACCAGATTAAGACCACATAGTATTATGGAAAACAACAATGGGTTGGCAAGCCTGGTTTCTAACTGCAGCTCAGCCACTAACAAGATACTGTGTCTCTCTAAGCCGCTGTTTTCTTACCTGCCAAATACAGTCATCCTCTGCATACTATTTTTTTTTCACATACTATTATTAATGCGGCAGCTACTACCTCTACAATTACTAACACCATCAATTACTACTATTACTATCTATTGTTGCTCTTGCCAAACTAAAATTCAAATTCTGAATCAGAACAGGAAAAAAAACCCGTAGGTTATATCAGACCATGAGAAAATCAACTTCAAATTCAAAAGCAGTAAAATGGCCTTTCTCCACATACATGTAAAGAAACTACTTGAAATGGGTATTGAAAAATCCCTTCCCAGTGAGATGCCATGAATAAAAACAAAGTTGAAGAAAAATCATAATGAACAACATATGTAATAAAACTGTGGTTAAATATCTTCATTTTTAAGGATAACCAAAAAAGTTCTGTTAAGAACATTTACTATATAAAGTATAATAATAAAAGATGTGGAAAAGGAAGAATAAATCCATTACATTTTGGAGATACTACAGTACTGTATTACAAAAGAAGGGAGTGAGTTCCTTCCATGTTACTGTACCACAGAAAAAACTGGAACTGCTTGACTTAGTTTTTGTTTTATTTCACACAGTAATTTAACATAATTATTAATAACTGTAAGATCCAGTTAAGATCTGTAAAATATTGTTGGTGTTTGCTAAGTACCAAAAAGTTCAATGGCATATTCATAAACGAATTAAGAGGTGAAGCATCTAAATAAGAAAAAATGATTAAGAATTTTCTCTTTTGAATTCATTTAGAACTAGCTACCACTATAAAAATATAATTAACATATCCTTTTGAACAAATCTGATTAAAAACTCTCCAGTAAATAAATGGAAACGTAATTAATTACTGAGTTCAAAAACCTATCCAAATTAATTCTTAAAAAACAACCCTTTGATGTTGCTATAATCCTAGCACCTCACCCTGGCTCTCTTCTCAGACCTACCTCTAGATAGACTTCCACAACATTTCCTTTTATTTTAGAATAAACTCCACACATAACATCCTAGTCAAAGATCTACTCATGAAATCATTTTTATGTAACATATAATAGGTGGTTTATAACTAGAGTTGTTAGCATAAAATCCCAGAACTGGCCCAAACTCCCTTGTACCGTAACCCATACATCTTTGGTAAGAAAGAAAATCTATATATTTATAGTTGCCCCAACTGCAATCAATAAAATAACATGCACAAATTTATCAATAACATGGACAATTGATAGAAATTAAACTGTTTTCTCAACCTTATAAGAATGCACACAAAAAGAAAATGCAAATTTTTGCTACGTATTATGACTTAGAGTACACAGAAACAAAGCCATCTAGTCCAACCTCCCTCTCAAAGAAGTTTCTAGTCTTCACTTGAGTAACTCAACAGACAAGGGACTCATTACCTCCTAACATACACTATTTCATAAAAATACCCTTGAAGTCATAATTAATCCTCTTTCAACATTACAATATAAAATCCTACACTTACTCGTGTCCTTTTAAATGGAGTTTTGTTTTAAAACAAATCAGAATACAGTCCTTTACACCATTTTGAGAGTGTAGTCTTCTTTGTAAAGAACTCTGAACAGAGCAGATCCTTTAAGACAGGGTGTGACTTCATACTTCTAACTGGGACATCTTGTAGAATTAGGTTGGAAGTTAAGCAGATACACATTCTCTGTCACTCATTCAACACTACAACCCCCAGGGCTGGTTCGGCCTTGAATAAATGTATGTGGTACGAATTGCTATGTCTGACAACTGTTGATGAAGTAATACAGTCATCCCCATGACCTCTCACTCCTCTCCCCTAGATTTCTCTTGCTTTTCTGCTCTCTTTCTCCTCCACTTTGTCTACTCCCTCACTACCCTCTTCATGTTCTTCTTTCCTTTTTTGTCCATGTTCTTCGTGGACACTTTGTGACTGAAATGGTTATGTTGCCCTTTTGGCATTCAGGACCAAAGAGGTTGCTGCTCCCTAATTTACTATACTGATGAGCCATAGTTCTCATTTGATGACTTCTGTGTGAATTCATTTGAAGTTCAGGTTAAACACAACTATTACAGAGAAATAAAGGCAACTGGTCTGCAGTGTAAAAAAGGTTAAATTAGAATAGAAATTAAACCCAATCTATAAATTAAATAAATCCATAAAATTAGAAATCTATGTAAAGGAAAAAAATTATGTGGCAAATATACTGAAAACAAAATGGTCCCTAGTATTCAAGGATACTTTGCTAATAAAGAAAGCTAAAGTACATTTTTAAAAATTATTTTTATTAACATATATTATTTGCCCCAGGGGTACAGGTCTGTGAATTATCAGGCTTACACATTTCACAGCACTCACCACAGCACATACCCTCCCCAATATCCATAACACAACCACCCTCTCCCTACTCCACCACCCACCAGTAACCCTCAGTAACGTACATTTTTAAAGTCAAGAAGAACACATGATTCTACATAAGCCAGGACCTATGTATCCAGTTTAAAATTTATAAAGAGAAACATCTGACCCAACTTCAAAAATATTGTCTAGACTGGTAGAAGAATATCGAACTGCCTCAAAGCTGTAAATGAGTACCTCCTACTATCTTTCTAATACTTACATTGAAGAGCATCACTTCTCTTCTCAGAAGGCACTTCAAAACTAACAAATGTCAGCAAAATTAAATGAATTCCTATTAATGACTTTAGTTGGGACATTAAATACTATTTATATATACATATAACCAAATGCTTCACCTCCATTTAAAAAAAGACTATTGCAAGGATGTCCTTAAAACTGTCTGAAGTACGTATGAATTGTAGCTGCTTCGCAGAGGTCCTTTTTTAGTACAACAGTACAGGAGGCAATTTTTGAGGCAGGGAGTAAGAGCTTTTAAGGTAATTCCTGGCAACAGAGGAAGAGTAATGAACAGTGGAGGTAAAGGTGGTAAAAGGTGGCTTAAGGTCTTGCTGAGATCAGAATCGGGAAATAAGAAAGTCATGAGTAATTTGAGGAACTGAGGAGAATAACATAGAACAGGAAGGGCTATCGCTGAATAATAACACTGTAAAAAGAAATTAACAAATGAATAGTATTTTCCTACCAAATCTTACTTTACAACAAAAATGTAAAGGACTAAGTACCCTGTTCAGTGTCTTCTCTTACATAGGAAAAAAATAGTATAATAAAAATATGTTGCAAAGGAGAAAAGGAAAATAGAGAAATTAGTCCATGTAATTCTCATAAGAAAGTTCAGAGTAACAAGAACACAGAATTTAAGTTATCAGTAGAACCATAAAGGGGAGTAACAGCTTAACAATTTAACAAAAGAAAAACACCAAAGAAATAAGCTTCCTGGAGCGCCTGGGTGGCTCAGATGGTTAAAGCCTCTGCTTTCGGCTCGGGTCATGATCCCGGGGTCCTGGGATGGAGCCCCACATCCGGCTCTCTGCTCAGCAGGGAGCCTGTTTCCTCCTGTCTCTCTGCCTGCCTCTCTGCCTGCTTGTGATCTCTGTCTGCCAAATAAATAAATAAAATCTTAAAAAAAAAAAAAGAAATAAGCTTCCTAATGAAAAATAAACAACATGAATGCAGGTAAAAGTAGATGATTTTTAAAAATTAGCAAAACACATACCCTATAATTAAAATAATGAAAACTTTGCAGAAATGTTGTTTTGATTAAAATATGAGAGTATCTGGAAAGTTTATGTTCACAATTAGCAATTTGAGATGACATACATCACAGATATGCTTTCATCCAATGAAAGAAGTATAGAGCATACTTACAATTGAATCACTTACAATTATTTTTGAAAATTCAAGAACTGGAGAGATACCAGAAGACTGGAAAAAAGCAAGTGTGGTACTGATCTTCCATAAAAGTAAGGAAAAGAGAGAATAGAAAGTTACTTTACCATGCTGTGAGTCTGACATCAATAATTAAGTAAAGGAATAATAAGAGAAAAATCTCTAACTATTCAGAGGAAAAGTAGGTACATGAGCAGCAAATGGTAAATTTAAAAAAATATTATGCCAAACTTAATGGCTTTTCTGTTCCTTAGAAATTTGTTAGCAAATTAAGTTTTCTGAGAAATGATATCATTTGTCTCCTTACCAAATGACTTATAAGTTAGTTTAATGATGAAAAAAGTATATTAAAGAAACCAGAAATATTAATGAGATCACAATTTTATGTGGGGTATACTCATCTGTTATTTCCTGGGATTACTGAAAGTTTAGAAACATTTATAATTTATAATCCCTATTGTCTCTGTGGTTTAACCACTTCAGCTAAAGGAAGAACAGGATTCAGAGGTCTAGGGAATTTCTCAGGGCAAGAATTCTTATTTTTAATCCTAAAGAATACTCAATTCACTCAACTTTAATTCATTTGAAGTGAAGATTACCAATTTGAAACTGTCGACAAAACTGAGCCCATTACTTAATACATGCCTTCTTTCACTAAAACTTCATACTATTTTCCATTTAAGTTAATGTTCTGATAATCTAAGGCTCCAAATCAGGTTCTCTTTTATCAACATGGTGGCTATAGTTATCTTACCATCATGCTAGGTACCCCCAAGAATATCCTAAAAGGAAAGGTCTTTTTCTGTAGTTCTAAGCGAACAGTTCTAATACCATGGATTCACCATGGATGCACCTTATATATTGAAAATTTTTTCAGAGTATTAGATTCTCTGCAAGACACTTAATAAAGTTTTCTCATTTGATTATGACAAGACAGTAAGGTACAGAGACATTAATCCTATTTTATAAGCATTTACCCGAATCATGAAGTGGAGGTTTTCTTTAATTGGGATTTCAAACTATTCCTTTGACTTCAATCCGTTACACTTTTCTCTTAAATCACTGAAAAGAATTCATGGCATAAGAGCACTAAAATGTAATCTAAAAACTGCCTGAAGGAGCTTGATGTAGTTAAAATGAGCACAGCTTTAAGGTAAGACTGATCCAGTTTTAAATCCTGAATCTACAACTTCCTAACCTATATAATCTGGCCAAGCTACTTTCTCCACCACCATTTTCTCATCTAGGAATGGGAATAACAAACCACTCAAAAGTTGGACAGGGGCACCTGGGTGGCTCAGTGGGTTAAAGCCTTTGCCTTCGGCTCAGGTCATGATCTCAGGGTCCTGGGATCTAGCCCGTATCGGGCTCTCTGCTCAGTGGGGAGCCTGCTTTCTCCTCTCTGTCTCTGCCTGCCTCTCTGCCTCCTTGTGATCTTTGTCAAATAAATAAATAAAAATCTTTTAAAAAAAAAGTTGTTGGACAGATGAAAGAATATGTGTAAAGTAACAAAAAGTTTTCTACTTCCTCTTCATAATTTGCAATCATAAATAACCAGAATTCACTACTGCATCTCCCGGCCCTAAAGTGGTGCCTAATATAAAGAGAGCACTCAATGACTGATGGATAAAAACAAAATTGCCATAAAACAATTTTAACAGAGATCCATAATCAATAAAAGGATATAAGCATAAGTTAAATTGTACAACATTGCTTTAAAAATGAAAACAGGAACTTGGGATGCCTGGGTGGCTCAGCGGGTTAAAGCCTCTGCCTTCGGCTCAGGTCATGATCCCAGAGTACTGGGATCGAGCCCAGCATCGGGCTCTCTGCTCAGCAGGGAACCTGCTTCCCCCTCTCTGCCTACTTGTGATCTCTGTCTGTCAAATAAATAAATAAATAAATCTTAAAAAAAAAAGAAAACAGGAACTTGATAAACTCTGAAGATAATAAATAGTAATAAAAAAGGGATGAGCAATACACAACTCATAAAATAACAGTTCTAGAAAACGGATTAGAAAAAAAATTCCATAAGAAATTTTCAGAAAAAGAAAAAGAAATTCAGAAAAGGTAAACTGTACTGAAGTATTAACTTGGTAACAAAGGGCCAACAATATAAGGAAAGTCTTTTCTGCAATAAAATAAATTGATTTTTGAAGGTACATCAACTCTTCAAAAATAGAATCACTTTTACTTTTAAATTTAAAAAATGGTTTATGCATAGTATTAAGTTCCTGTTTAAAAAACATAAATACTACAAATCTGAATTGCTCATATAGTTGGGAAAGGGAGTTACTTTGTCAAACAGGAATCAGATACAGATATCAGTGTCAAAATTCATGAACTTAAATCATTAACTTTAGCACAACTGCTTATTCTTCATGATCTCTTGATCCAATACTGACACTATTACGTAACCTTTTGACTTAACAGAAGAAAATACATTAATATTGATTCCATAAAGTGATTTGGTTACTCAAACAACTACACAAAAAAGGTTTGCGATGCGCCATTTTCTATTTTTAAATCACTGATAGCTTGTCTTTCATATAAAAAGTCTTGTCAAAATACAAATAAAACAAATAAAAACCTTAAGTTTATGAACAGCAAAACCATATACCCTAGTTTGTCTGGGGTCATCAATGTTTATGCCTATTGTCGGAGAAAATAAGCAGCCTCCCTCACTCTCAAAAGTGCTCCCCTTTGGACAATAAATTTTATGGGCTTTTTCTCCATAAAAGATGTAACTAAGCCTTTTACAGATAAAAATGTCTAGAGGGCATGTGAGATTGCCTCTGAAGTGTCAGAATGCAGCAACAAATTACTTAAAAAATTATTTTAAATGAAACGTAAGTTTATAGGCTCTGAATGTCGAAAGCCAATTATAGAAAAAAAGCTCCACCAGAATTCAATGAATATTAACTGGGTGCTTACATTAAGGTAAATGGACACATGAATAATATAGAAGCTACATTTTTTTTAGTTATTTTATTTATACACACAACCCGCTCAAATAAAATGCAAGAAACAAAACACATGACACATATATATTAATACTGGGAACTGGGATTAAGGAAGGGGGGGCATTTGAGACAGGGACTCTTGTAATTTTTTCTTTATATATTCACTTGTCTGATTTTTAAAAGTAAGTATACAGTTATTTTAATTCATAAGCTATTATAAAAATATTTGGAAACTGGAAGTTTATAAACATTTTTCAAAAGTCTTATAACTGTTTGAGATTGCAAGATCAATCAGCTTCATTCTCTTAAAATTATCTACAAAATCCTAAAATATCTTGAGAGTAAATTTGGCAATACAGCTGCTCAGGTACACCTTTCCAAGCAAAATGTAGCATAACAAATTTATAACATCATTTACAGATAAAAAGCACAATCTTGGGGAAAAAAAAAACACTAAAAAATTAGCAATCAACACTACATTGGAATAAATGCCAAGAAGAAAAATAGCCAGTAAAATGAAGCAGAATACCTAACTTTTTTTCTACATCCTTCCTGCCAATAACATAATAGCGATTCAACATTCAAGAAAGCAAACTCATAAAAAACAACTACATCACTCCCTCTTAACAAAGCATTCTGTGACCATGTGGTGATGGCAATCAGCTAAAGCTTTTCTTTTCACCCACTTGGATGGTCAGGCTACCGGACACATCTTTCTTAAAAGTCACAGGTTAACTTATTCCAAGATCTATATAAGCTCTGAGTGGCTTACTACAATGGGATGGAAAAATATACATTTTTCCTCTCTCTAACTCCAAATTACTACCTAACATTCAGTTTAACAGCATTCTGGAAAGCAAAGAAGTCTCACTACTATTAAGGATCCACCAAAAATCAAAGTTTTAGGTAAATACCAGAGATTTACTCCAAGCATAACTAGGAGAAACTCATATTCAAACATATGAATCCTTAAACTAAGTATTTTAATAGGACAGGTTTTGAAAGAACTACAGAGTTCTCTTAGCATAAAAGCTGTTAAAATTTTGATTGTGAAATTTTTTAAAAAACAAAACTTGATATATTCCTCTGACAAACCTGGATCTCTCTGTATAGCAAAATAGAACACACTGAAAATTAAACACCCAAAGGGAGCTAAATGATGGGACTAGTCAGACCACCAGACAATACTAAAAGCTCAGGTCTCACAGAAACCAAACAAACAAAATAAAACAAAAACAATGCTGAACTGAAAAGGATACGCTAATTGGTTTGACATTTATCCCTTCAAAATTATATATGCCAAAAACAGTTTCTGTATATCTGATTTTAGCTGTCAGTGAACATTACACAGAAGGAATAGGCTGAGTTTTTACTATAAACTGTTAAAAGTATAATATAGGGGCACCTGGGTGGCTCAGTTGGTTGACTATCGGACTCTTGATCAGGTCATGATCTCGGGTTGTGAGAAAGTCAGGCTCTGTGCTGGATGTGGAGCCTGCTTAAGATTCTCTCTCCCTCTCCCTCTGCCGCCTCCACCAGAGTATACATAAAATTACCCTAGTTTTGTTTAACTGTGGTCAGTGATTTACAAAGATGGTTTAAATCTAACTAGAATGTATCAGGGCAGGACTTAGTGTTGTTCTCAACTGTATCCCCAAGGCCAGTGCTTGTTTTGTAGTAAGTGCTCAAGGAAAATTTTGTAAATTAATGAATTAAGGAATTCTGAAATGTGCCTACCTGCTATCATTTACGCATAAAGTAATCAAAGAAATTATAACTGAGTGTATTCATGAAAAAAGCATAAACAACTCATTTACCCTAAAGGATTTATTATATTACAAGTACAGATGTTGACTTTCTTATGACCAATTAAAAATTCTTAAGTAAAAAAAAAAAGAAATCAAGTAAAAGGTAGGATACTATATTGTACAGGCAGTATAAGAAGACCAGGCAATGACAATTGACTTGTCCCTCTAAAAACTCATTCTTCTCAAGTCAATTCCACTCATGAGCACTTTTTACACATGCAGGCTCCCCTCAACTTTCAAAAGTCTGTGTTACCACTTTGCTTTTACTAAACATCTTCATCAGTACCTTTTTTCACTAACCAAAAGAAATCTGAAGAGGATATCTGCTTTTTACCAAAAAAAGGGGGGGGGGGGCAAAAAAAAAAAACAAAAAACAGCATTCAGCATTTGTTTTGCAGCAAGTTGTTATAGAGGTAGTGAATACCACAAGCAAGAGTGGCACCAGCAAGCTCCTTCTCTGGAAATTACACACAGCATCTCTACCATAAGCTTCCACAGCTTTGAACTTTGCGAGCACTTGTACTTTATCTTAACTTTTTGTGTATCGATTAGCAAGACATCCTAAGGAGTTAGAAAAGCCCAAGAGGTTATTTTTAGGGCCTGGGATGGCTCAAAAATCTTTTCATATAAATTAATGGTAATTGCTTCTTCACTTTATATCATTTTGACTTAGGAAAGGTTTCACAGGAACGCTCTACTTTCGAATAGCGGGGGAAACCTGTACTGCTGCTCTGGGGCTGGAATTCAGTGTTACAATAATGATTTATTCATTGGGTATATCTTTTGATTCGTGCACTGTGCTGGATGCTTTGGGGATGCCAAGACCAAGCAGCTATAGACTATACCCTAGGAGTTTCAAATCTCTAAGAGAAGATAAAACATCTGTCTAAAAATAACTGATTCAAGCATGGTAAAATAAGAATTATAAGAAAAGTACTAAGAGAACAGAGGGCAAAGTTGAAGGGATGAGAAAGGTTTCACAGAGACATCATTGTGAAGTACAAGATGTGGACAGAGATGTGAGGGGAAAAGTATTAAACAGCAGTGGACGGAGGCTCCAAACAGCATAATGAAATAGAATAAACTTCTCTTTAATGAAGTGGCCACAGAAATGAGCGCAGGGTTAGGTAAACTAACAAGGGATGCTGAGGTACCTAGGAAATAGAACAGCAGGAAGCCTTCACCATTCTAAGCCTGGAGGAAAAGGAAAGAAACTGTTACCATGGACCACCTGGAGGTACTCCAAGGACACTCTAGTTATAGTAGTAGTCACTGCTCAAAACACATCAAAACAGAGGACCAAGAGGAATAAATACCCCCAAGAGTTCTCTCTTTTCTTCCGTCCATCTTCTGTCACTGCCTCCCATTGGCTAACCCCAACCAGAATCCAAAGGAGAAAGAACTTCAGGTGACATGGCTATAAAGGTTAGCCTCCTGGAGCAAAGAGCAAAGAAGGGCAAAGAAGGAATCTGCAGGAAAATGGAGAATAATCAGAAAAGGCATACTCGCAGGCTAAGCGTTAGTATAAGCACAAAGAGGCTAGAAAGCAGAAGGAAGCCAAATGAGGAAGGATATCCTCCACAAAGACGGTATTTTTCATATCCAGATGCTGACTCTGAAAGGAAATAAAAATTAGTGGCTGAACTGGAAAAATTACTAAGGTTTGGGGAGAGAGGAGAGCAATGGATGGAGAGCAGCAGCAAAGTGGCACCCAGGTTTTCCCTAGAGTCAAAAGAGCAAGAATTACTGGGCTCTAATCCTAGTTATTCTGGTCTCTAACTGTGTGACCTTTGGCAAGTCACTTCTCTGAGACTGTTTTTTCAACTATAAAAATAGATAGAGGCTAGGGGTGCCTGGGTGGCTCAGTTAAGTGCCTGCCTTCAGCTCAGGTCATGATCCTGGAGTCCCAGGATTGAGCCCTGTGTCCCTGCATAGCAGGGAGTTGTCTTCTTTCCTCAACCTCAAATAAATAAATAAAATCTTAAAAAGAAAAATTGGTAGAGGTTATATTAAACTTTAAGATCCTTCCAATTCTAGGAGTCTGTGAAGCCAGTATCTCCAGGTAAATAACCATGTTCCTCAGGTGAGTAAATACCTTAGCACATTTGAAAAACCGGGAGTCCACTCCTTTACTCTAAAAAAAAGTAGTAATTTCGGGACGTCTGGGTGGCTCAGTTGGTTGGACGACTGCCTTCGGCTCAGGTCATGATCCCGGAGACCCGGGATCGAGTCCCGCATCAGGCTCCCAGCTCCACGGGGAGTCTGCTTCTCCCTCTGACCTTCTCCTCGCTCATGCTCTCTCACTGCCTCTCTCTCAAATAAAGAAATAAAATCTTTTAAAAAAAAAAAAAGTAGTAATTTCATTTAAATAAAGACAGTACGAACTTACAGGTTCCAACTGAAGCCAAGTCCTGCACAGTAAGACAAAGAATGTTAAAACACAAGCAAATTCTATCATTTAGTGTAACCTTGAAACTGAGTGAGAAATATCAATACAACGAGATTTTAAAATATGTTTTGGAATGCAGAGAATGAAA
>PISX010001240.1:0-23510 GCA_004024625.1 Mellivora capensis
GGTTCCGGGGGAGGGGGGTCTGATGGAAGGGCTGGTGGGGTGGTTGAGAAAGGGCTTGGAGAGAGGGGGGTCGCTGGAGGAATAAGGAGGAAGGGGGCGATCCAGGGTCAGACTCATTTTTCAAAACCCTGCTCCCATGGACCCTCGGTTACGGAGCTTTCCCGCCACCTTGGTGGAGCCCCTGCTACCGGCTTTGGGCTTCCTCTACCTGGTGTTCCTCACTCTGTCCCGGCTCTGACCGCACGGGAGCTGGGAATTCCTGTACCTGTGTCTGCCTCCCCCACTGAATGGGAGGGACCTCCTTGGAGAAAGCCTGGTCTTCCCCCTCAGACTGGGAGCTCCCTGAGCTCTGTCTTCTCCATCAGACAGTAAACTCACAACGTGCCAGCATATCTCTCCCGCATCAGTTGGGGTGCTCTGGGAGGGCAGACATGTGAATCTGATGTCAGGTCAGCAGCAGCCTGGGCAGAACCATATTCCTGTGGATAGGGAAAGTGCCTTCTCCATTAGGCTGGGAACTCTGTGAGGGCAGCGCTGTGTCTCCTCCTTTTGACGAGGTCCTGGGGCAGGGACTGTCTCCGCCTTCAGTCTGGTTGTTCCCTGGGTTGGCCTGTGGCTCCACCCTTAGCTTGGAAGCTCCTGGGACAGGGACTCTGTCTCCCCGGTCAGCCTGGGCTTCACCAACAGGGCTGTTACATCAGACTGGGATCCCCTTGAGGAGTGGGCTTTCTCCCTCATCTGCTAGGGAGCTCGCCAGGTAGGTCTCTTTCCCATCAGTACTCTTGAGGGTAAGGTCAAGTATATCACTCAGACTGGGCTGTAGGACTCAGGGTGCTCTGATCCCCTACTACACAGCTTGTGCCTGCCTGTCCCTTCCTTGAAGTTTTTGGGATGAGGGAGATGGTTAGAAAGTGGGTAGGTTAATTGAGAAGGGGGAATTGGGCAGGAATTGGAAGGTCACTGGTCAGCCCCTCTTCTGCCTCAGTAGGTCCCCAGGCGAGGCCAGGGCCCTCTCAAAGGTCCTGAGCACTGTGTGTGTAGGCTAATGGGTTAGGGACAGGTGAGTTCAGTTGGTCAAGCCTCCTTAGTGGCCAAGGACACCTACAGCTCAATGCACCATGAAGCAGCCTTCAGGAAGGCAGCAGTGGCCCACTATGGCCAAGGGTGAATGGGGAACCTTCCTGGGAGTGGAGGGTGACGACAGTGCTGGTCCTTAGAACGTGGGTGCTTGGGCAAGAGGGGCTCTGAGGTTGGAGAGATGTGGGGCCGGGAGGGTGACATGGGTCCCTAGTGTAAGGGGACGCTCAAGTGAGGCCCAGGGCACGGGTCCCTGGTGGAAGGGGAGACTCAAGTGAGGCCCAGTTGATCCATCTTCCCCAGCGATTCCCACCTTCCAGAGCTTGGACCGCTCTTGACCATCATGGTTGTTGGGAAGTGGGCCTGTGTGGGCCAGACCCTGGGGGTGCTATTCTGCTTTAGGTGAGGGGACTGGGGCAGATGGTGCCTCAAGAGCCAGGGCCACCCCTTCCCCAGATCAGTGGGCAGCTCTCCCCTCGCCTCTTCCGGAAGCTGCCGCCCAGGGTCTGCGTCTCCCTCAAGAACATTGTGGACGAGGACTTTCTCTACGCAGGGTGAGGCTGCGTGAGGCTGGGATAGGGCGGGGGTTGGTGGGGGGTGGCTGGGTGGGCGGTAGGTCAGTCCTGACCTGGCTGTTTTGCCTGCCCCCACAGACACATCTTCCTGGGCTTTTCCAAGTGCGGCCGTTATGTTCTTTCGTATACCAGCAGCAGCGGGGATGATGACTTCTCCTTCTACATCTATCATCTGTACTGGTGGGAGTTCAACGTCCACAGCAAGCTCAAGCTGGTAGGGCCGGGCCCAGGGCTGGGCTGTCCCTTCCAGCAACGTGACCAGCAGATCACAGCAGCCCCCAAGTCCTTGTCCGTAAAGTGGAGAAATTCTACTCCAAGGGTCATTGTCAGTATTCTGTGCCTTAGGTCAAACCAGGTGCAGCTGCCGTTTTTATAGTTGAAAGTGGGTAGGTAGTGGCACTTGCGTGTGGTTCGACTCAGCATACATAGCCTAAGAAGCACACAGCAGGCTCAGGCCAGGTGGGACCCGGTAGCTTTGCTAGCCTGTTTGCTTAACCCTGACTTTGACTCCTTGAACCGCACCCCCAGGAGGTGAGTGCTATTACCCCAGTTTATACATGAGCTTGGAAAGGTGAACAGGTTTCAGGGTGGATGGGGCGTGGAACTGATGTGTCTGGCAGAGTCCCCTTTCTTGGGGCTGGGCTCTCTCCTCAGCTTCCTCCTGTGCCAGGCCGGCTTCCCTGTTTCCCCTCTTCATAAGGGGAGCCTCCCCAGCCTGTTATCAGGAAGGCAGAGGGGTGTGGTGTAGGAGCTGCTTGGGACTCCCTGGGTCGAGCCACACCCCCCCCCCCCCCAAAAGGTTGCTTCTGCCAGCTCAGCCCCAGCTCCAATTCCTGCCCAGCATTGTGCCGCCTCGGTCCCTTACACACCCCCACCCTACTTGCTCTCACCCTATACCGACCCTGAACGTGCTGCTCAGGTCCGGCAGGTGCGGCTCTTCCAGGATGAGGAAATCTATAGCGACCTATACCTGACCGTGTGCGAGTGGCCCAGCGATGCCTCCAAGGTCATCGTCTTTGGGTTCAAGTAAGACTTGGGGACATGGAAGGCCTGGGGACCCGGGGAGGGCGGTGCGTGGGCCAGGTTGCTGAAGGCATGCCGGCCCCCAGCACCCGCTCGGCCAACGGGATGCTCATGAACATGATGATGATGAGTGACGAGAACCACAGAGACATCTACATCAGCACTGTGGCGGTACCACCGCCAGGCCGCTGCGCTGCCTGCCGGGAAGCCAGCCGGGCCCATCCAGGTGAGCGGCTGGGGGCCTCGGGGTAGGGGTTGCCTCCCTGCCCCGAGGCCACTCATGAGCCCGCAGCACGTGTGTTGCTGCAGGCGATCCGAGCGCGCAGTGCCTGCGGCATGGCTTCATACTGCACACGAAGTACCAGGTGGTCTACCCCTTCCCCACCTTCCAGCCCGCCTTCCAGCTCAAGAAGGACCAGGTGGTGCTGCTCAACACCAGCTACTCCCTGGTGGCCTGCGCTGTCTCCGTCCACTCGGCAGGTAGGCCCCCGGGTCTGAGGACAGGCCCAGTGCCCACTGGAATCCTCCAAGGCCCCAGTCCCCTGATCCCAAATGAGATCTTCAGAGGTGAAGTCCCTTGTCCAAGGTCACTCAGCTGGAAAGCAGGGATACGGACTCCCAAGCTAGCTATGCTCCACCCCAGCGCTGTCCTCTAGAACCTTCCACAGGGCTGGGATGGTCTATATCTGCCAGGTCTATATCTGCTACAGCTGCCGCTGGTAGCCACTTAAAGTGGCTCGTGTGATCAAGGAACTGAGTTTTTAATTTCAGTTAATTTTAGTTGAGTTCAAAAAGCCACATGTGGTCGCGGCTACCATGCTGTACCTGTAGCAGGAGCTGGGGCTGAGCACGGCACAGTGCTCTCTCCAAAAATTTACAATTTCAGGGAGTGGTCAGTGGGCGGATGGCTGTCATATGTCTTTGGGAATAGGAAAAATGCCAGTGGAGATCACAAGGTGATGTCCCTTGACAGAGCGGCCGAAGTTAAGCTGGACAGTGGTACTGGCTGGTGTGGCGGGGATGTTTGTTCCCCACCCCCCCGCCGCCACACTCTCAGGGCCGCACGTGTGACCGCGGTCCTGCGCCTGACCACATCCAAGGTTTTGCGGGCTGCCTGCTCTCCATCCCTGGGGCTCAGGGAGGTTGGACAAGGCAGGTGTTCTCTTGGATCAGCAGTCTCAGTGGGTGCCCCAGCACTCGTGACCGTGGAGCGTGCTTTAAAGGCGTGCTCGAGTGCAGACGAAACGAAGGAAGACCTATAGCCAGATAATGATACCACTTACATATAAATTAAAAATATGTTCTGATTTTGCAAGAACGCAGTCAAATGGGAAGACACCCACTACATGAAAATGGTTGCCCCTGGGAGGGGGAGGGGAGTCGATATGAAAAGAGAATTAAATGTATAAAACTGAGTGCACACATCAGCAAGAGCCAGGGCGGTGTCTCCGGGCCCATCCAGGGGCCTCCTGGCCCTGGTCGCGTGTGCTGCTGTGGGCAAGGCCCTGCCCCTCGTCAGGCTGTGAGCCCCCAACAAGCCGGGACTGGCTGAGACCCATACCCCTGGACTCGTGGCTATGGCTCCCTGTAGGAAGGGTCACGTGGGAAAGGACTTGGCTGTGCGCATTCGGGGGTGAGGGGGCCACTGTCACCCGTGTCTGACACCTCACCCCTTACACAGAGGGAGTGAGTTTTGGCCATTTTCCATGCTGGTGGGCAGGAGTGCACTGGTTCGCACTGTTGCAGTGTGACCTTGGACAAGTTTCTCCTTGAGCCTCGGTCCCTAAGTCTCTGAACTGGGAGGACACAGCCTCCCCCCTCAAGATTGATTGTGGGGGGGCCCTACGGAGGTGGTACAGGCGGAGGTCCCGGTGCTTTGGGGTTCTCCATGCTGAGCTCACGTTCCCAGAGGGGAGCCGGTCCCTAGCCTAGCTGCTGTGTGCCCAAGCCGGTCAGCTCCCTTTGGGGACGATGAATGGCTGTGTAGTAAACTCAGACTCCCGTGATCTTTAGCTTTTGTCACTGTCAGCCGCCCAGGGGCAGGGCTTTTTGTGTCTTTCCACTCGTGTCCTCAGTGTGTGGCATTTGGTAAATGCTCGGAATTAAAGTCTAAGTGAAAGTGTTACTTATGTGCACATGTGTGTGTATAAGGCCTTTTTCCCTTCTGAGTGTTTCTGACTGATCTTTCAACATAGGTAAGTCTTGTAGGAGGGTCTCCTCAAGGTGGATTTCTAAGAAGCACCCCAGGGCGGTTAGGGAGGTTGGCAGTATCCTAAACTTGAACTCGTCTGTTGAGCTCCCCTCCCTCCCTCTGTTTTTGTTCCAGGCGAGAGCAGCTTCTGCCAAATCCTGTATGACCACACCGCCTCCCCTCCAGCACCCCCCAGCCCCCCGGGGCCCCAGAGCCCTGAGGTCCCCACTGCCCTCCCCAGCCCCTGCCCCGAAGCAGCTTCCGCCCGGCCCCCTGGGGCCCCTGAGCCCTCACCTGCCATCGCCAAAGCCAAGGAGTTTGTGGCTGACATCTTCCGCAGGGCCAGAGAGGCCAAGGGGGGAACCTTGGAGGAAGCCCGGCCGCCCCCTTGCCCAGGACCCTCGGGCAGCCGCTGCCGTCTGCCCTCAGAGCCCCTGGCCCCAGGCGGGGAGGTGGTACCCCGAGATAGCCCCCCAGCAGCAGAGGCACCAGCCCCAGAGCCGGGCTACGTCAACTACACCAAGCTGTATTATGTGCTGGGGTCCAGCGAAGGGACAGAACCGGAGGATGGTGAGCCAGGAACCCACCCAGCAGGCAGGGCCCTAGGCGTGGGAGTTCCCCCTCCCACCCCTACCCCCAATTCCTGTGCCCTCAGAGTTTGAGGATGACAAGATCTCCTTGCCCTTTGTGGTGACTGATCTCCGTGGCCGCAACCTGCGGCCCATACGGGAGCGGGCTGCCGTCCAGGTTGGTGCCTGTGGGTGGCAGGCCTAGGGACAGCCCCTGGGGAGCCTGCTGGGGTGGCAGTTGAAGCAGCCCTCCCCTCCCCACCACCCACAGGGTCAGTACCTGACGGTGGAGCAGCTCACACTGGACTTTGAATACGTCATCAATGAGGTCATCCGCCATGACGCCACCTGGGCCCACCAGTTTTGTTCCTTCAGCGACTATGACATTGTCATCCTGGAGGTGGGCCTGGGGAGGGGACAGGGTGGGCCCAGGGCCTCTGTGTTCTGGGCGTCACCTCAACAGCTATCACTGTTGTCCCCGCCCCGTCCCCTCACAAGGTCTGCCCGGAAACCAATCAAGTCCTCATCAACATTGGCCTGCTGCTCCTGGCATTCCCGTCCCCAACTGAGGAGGGCCAGCTCCGGTGAGCCGGTGGGAGTAGAGATGGCCCTGTCTCCGCACAGCAGGAGGCCACACTCAGATTCTTCTGTGGGGGTGGGCAAGTGGGGATGGGAGACGACTTCTCCTGCCCCCAAAACCTGGACCAGGCACGCCATAACTGCTCCAGAGAGAGCAGACCCTCAGGGTTGCCAGGGTCCCAGCCCTTTCTCCTTTGCCCCCCACCCCACTGCAGACCAAAGACCTATCACACCAGCCTCAAGGTGGCGTGGGACCTCAACACGGGCATCTTCGTGACAGTCAGTGTAGGCGACCTCACTGAGGTCAAGGGGCAAACCAGGTGAGGTGGGGCTGGGGCCAGGGCCGGGGGCCGGGGACCAGGGTGGGCGACCGGGGTGATGAGAGTCCTCACCCTCTTGCCCTCAGCGGCAGTGTCTGGAGCTCATACCGCAAGAGCTGCGTGGACATGGTCATGAAGTGGCTGGTGCCGGAGAGCAGCGGCCGCTATGTCAACAGGATGACCAACGAGGCGCTGCACAAAGGTGGGCCCCGGGACCCGATGATGGTCAGGACTGGGGTCCTCTGGCGCCATGCCAGGCCTAGAGCGGGTGTGGATTCCTCGGTGTTCCTGAATGGAGTCCGCTGGCCATGCTAATGGACACTGTGGAACTGGAGTAAGGGGAGGGCAGGCTTGGAGAGGACCTGGCAGGTGTGGCACCTGGGGACCCCCCAGCCAGTCCTTTCATTCAGCAGACCTCTACTGGGTGGCTGCTGGTGGGAGGCCTGCAGGAGAACTCAGCAGGGTCACTGCCTTCTGGAACCTTGTGGCCCAAATCACATCAGGGCAAGAGGCAGGCCCCTCCCCTCAGCCTGGGCCTGCAGGCTCTTCATGGCTCCCTTCTGCCCCTTCCTTGCAGGGTGCTCGCTGAAGGTTCTGGCAGACAGTGAGCGATACACGTGGATTGTGCTGTGAGGGCCCGGCCGCTCTGGACACTGACTCCAACTACCTCCGCGGCCTGGGAGCCGGTTGCCTTCCTGGCAGCCTCTCCCTGGCTGGCCGGCCGACCGATGACCGACCGACCGATGGACCAGCGCTCGTGTTAGGCTGCGGGGAAGGGGGCTGGGCAGGGCAGCCCCTGGTGGCCTGAGAGTCTGAACGCTTCTTATTTATGCCTATTTAAGTTGGGAAGGGGCGGAGGGAGGGAACCCCCTGACCCACCAGCCTCAAGCGCCCACCTTCACCCCGTGCTGGGCACAGGCCCTTGCTCTCTGTGCATCTGCCCCTTTCCTTGGCTACAGGTGTGGACGTTGCCCCCCAGGGAGGCCGAATGGACCCCCCCTTCTCCCACCCCAGCCTCCCCCCTACCTGAGGCGGCAGACCTCGTGGCCATCCCTTCCCTCTGCCTGTCGTTCCTCTTCATGTAATAAATGTTTTATTTCTGAACCTCCGTGAATTCCCTTTACTGCCGCTTGGGGCCCAGTTGGAGTCCCCAGCCCCAAGGCCCCGCAAGTCAGCAGCAGCCACATACCACAGCGGAATTTATTGTGTTTTAAGAAAGACTACAAAAAGGTAGAAAACAGCTCGGCACACTAGACTACCACACGCGTGGACACTTTCACGGCCAGGAGGGGGGTGCCCCGAGGGAGTGGGGAGGGGAAGTCGGGGGGCCACCCCAAAAGCTGTAGCACGCGGAGCACACAAAATAGTGATTTTTATACAATAGGTCAGATCTTTTTTTGTCTTTTTTTTGTTTTTTGTTTTTTTGCTTTTTGCCATAAACATCTATCTCACAGGTTGAAGACACCGAGAAAACCGGAACAGATAAGGCCATGATGGTTGGAAAAAAACCAACAAGTTACCAACTCCGCTCAGGCGGCTCACAAATCGCACAATAGTCATGTGGGGGGCGGGTCGCACTGCACGGAGGAGAAGCACAGTCTCCCGGGAGAGAAGGAGCACAGAGGTTCCATTACAAACCAGAGGCGGGTGGCCTGGGATGCTGGGGTCTTGGATCTGAGGGAGCCGAGCCCCTAGCTGGGGCTGGGACAGGCGTGGGCACTTCTGGGCCCCACTGCTGGCAGCAGGCCCCTCTGGGCTCCCACCCCCAGCCCAGCCTGCTGCTCTTTGGAAACTAGAGGCGGTGCCCCCGGCCGCCCTCCCCCCAACCAGGCCGGACAGTGCCCTCCTGAGGGCTGCGGGGCAAGGGAGGGCCCAGCTCTGGAAAAGATGCGACACCCACGGCTTTAATTGCACTTATACCAAGGAGTGGGGAGCGGTGGGGTTGCTAGGGGGAGGGGTCCCGGGGCTGCTGCTGACAGTAGGGGTCCCCAGGTGATACCCACCTGTGCCCACCTGGGGCTCAGGGTTGGGCCCGGGACAGACTGTGCAAAGCCAGCGAGCTGAATAAGTTAACAGTTCCACAGGGGAGGGGGCCTGCCTGCCTGCCCCCTGGGACATGGGAGGGTGGGGCTGGGGGAGGGAGATGCTGAGGCCTTCGGGGCCAAGGAGCCTAGCTGGCTGTCCCACGGGGCACCTGGGCACGGCGGCGGGTTCCTTAAGGCACGTCTTGTGTGTCAGTTTGCAGCTGCGGCTCCGCCTGGCCCTGTGATTGTGCCGCCCCCACTGGGGGCAGGGACCCCCTAGCCTTCCCTGTCTTGGAGGCCCCCTCCCCGCCCGAGGCTGGAACAGTGACAGCGAAGCCACAGAAGCTGTGAGGGACCCTGGTGTGGATGGGCGGCGGGGGCGGGCGGGCGGGGCAGGGGAGGCCGCGGGCTTAGCTGGAGGGCAGCGCCTGCACGAAGAGGCCACGCGCGTCTGTCCGTGCCAACTTGGCAGGCGGCTCCAGGGCGTCAGGGCCCAGCGCGGGCGACTCGCCGCCGGCCGCCAGCGAGATGTCCTGCGGCAGCTCATCCTCGCTCTCCTCCTCCTCCTCCTCCTCTTCGTCTGGGGCACACAGAGGAGGCCCGACTCAGCGCGGGGCGGCCGCGCCCCCAGAGCACCGCCGAGGCCTCCTCCATCCCCACCGCCCTGTCTGCAGCTCCTGCAATTCGGGCCCCACGACAGACACACGCCCCGCCCCGCCTACCTTTGTCCGGGTCTAGGGGGTTCAGCGAGGTGGTCAGGTTGGCGAACTGCAAGGAGGCAAGACAAGGGGTGAGGGTCCCGCAGAGGGATCCCCCGCCCGCGCCCTCTGCGCCCCGCCGCGCGCACCTCGCCCATGACAGCGATTGGGGTCTCGCCCTTGGCCTGGGCCACTCGATGCTCGATCAGGTAGTACATGTACTCGTCGTAGAGCAGCCGGATGAGGTGGAAAGAACCAAAGCTGGCAGCGCTTCGAAGGGTCAGGTCCCGGATCACCATGGAGCTGCGGGCGGCAAAGAGGAGGCCATCAGGCCCGGTGCCACCCCGCGCGCCAGCAAGCCCAGCTACCCGGGTCAGGCCCCGCCCTGGCTTCCCAAGGGTGTCCATCAGTGAGAGCACAGGGTCCTCACCCCGCCCACCGCCAACAGACCTCCGCCCTGGTGAAAAGGGACCTGAGCCCCAAGGAAGGGGGATCTTCCCTGGTCCCAAACTCCGGGAGGAGGAATGGCTTCCCCCTATCCCATTTTGGCTAGCCCCGGGAGAGGAGGAGCCGCCTCGAGACCCCGCCCCCAGGAGGAGGGGCCTCCCGCCCCGCCCTTCCCCGCCCTTCCTCGCCGGGCTCTCACCCAGCCAGAGCGCACCTGTAGAAGGACCACTTGAGGAGGAAGAGCTTGGCGGCCTTGGGAAAGCCAGCGCTGCCCTGGTAGGGCTTAAGCACCTGGCTCACGACGCCGTCCAGCCAGGCCGCCCACTGCTCCAGTGAGTTCTGCTGCTGCAGGGTCACCTTGAAGTCCTGCTCCAGCCGCTGCACCACGCGGTCCTCGCAGCGGCACACCCACGAGGCCTGCTCCTGGAGTACAGCGGCAAGTGCCCGCGGCTCAGCGGCCGCCCCCTCGCCGCCCCGCCCTCACCCGCGCCGCCCCGCGCTCCCCGGCCCTGTCCCGCGCTCACTTGCACGTTGGCGAAGTCCACGCGGTTGAGGTCGCTCAGCATCTGGTTGATCTGCGCGGTGTTCTGCAGCACCGCGCGCGCTGCCTGCGCCAAGTGATTGAGCGACGTGTAGCGTCGCAGCGTCTGCGCGAAGGCGCCCGCGGCTGCCACCTGAGGGGCGGGGGGGGGGGGGGGGGATGTGCTCCGGGCTGGTGAGAACCCCCCTATCCCCTGCCCCAGCCGCTGCAACTTCTCTGAGCCTTTCTTTCTCCCCAAAGGGAGGGATGTACGTCGTTACTTTTGTTGGATCAAGGGGTCGGGATTTTCAAATTTAGGGTGGACACCCGAAGTAAGGGACAAAAAAAAAAAAATCAATATATTGTGTCTGACCAGCATCATTATTTTTCATGAAAGGACACGGGAAATTCACAGAAGACACTGCCTAGAAAGGGCTCGAACTGTTATTCCCTTGAATGTCAGGTTAGGGAGGGTGGGGCGTTGTCCATCTTGGTCATTGCTGTGCTCCCAGCATTGAGAACTATGCTGGCACACAGCAGATGCTCAATAAATGCATGCTGAATAAATGAATGAATACATTTACTCATTTTTTCATTGGCTCTAGCTTCTACTCTTTCCACCTCCCCACTCCTCAGCCCTGTCCAGTGTGTCCAGGGCCAATGCTTCAAGGCCCAGTTCCGTATAACCGTCTCATTAACATTTTAAGGACAATGAAAACCCCCTTCTCTTCCTTTTATTTTTTTGCTCAAGAGCAGACACAGCCCATCTAATTCCTCACGCCAGAGTACTTTGTGACTATGCAGCATTGATGAAGAGGGCTACTACTCTGTTCCCTTATGTTCCCCGCCCCCCACCATTGAAACTGCCTGAAGAGAATTACTTCAAGTTGCATTTGGTTTTTATTTTTTTAAGATACTGTTTTGTGTACAAAAACACCACAAAGGGGTTGTGTTTCAGAAGTGGGTAAAGACAATAACCCGAAGATCACTCTGAGGGAAGAGGCATGGGGACAAATCCTAGGGCCTTTATCAGGGAGAGGAGAATGAGGCCCCCAGCCCACAGTGCCACAGCCAGGTGGCAGGAGCGGGGCCAGCACCCAGGCTGGCCGCTCGGCCCCCTCCCTGTGAGGCTGTGCCCAGACAGACCCTTCCTCACACCCTCACCTTCACACGCAGCATCTCCTCAGGGATGTTCACCATGGCATGGGTGAGCCAGCTCTCCAGGCTCTTGGCAAAGTTCCGTATCGCTTGGGTCAAGGCACCTGTGGGTGGCAGCAGGGGCTCATCAGGACCGCGGCTCGTGGGGAAGGGGGCCAGTGGTGGGGCAGCTGTCCTGCACTCACTGGGGATGGGCCGCAGCACGTCAGGGATGAGGATCTCCACCAGGCCCTGGTACAGCACGTTGTCACAGTGCTTGGTCCACTGCAGCACTGGTTCAAACTTGGAGAGGAGCACCAGGCTGGCCTTGGGCAGCCGCTTCTCAGCCTCGTCATGCCTGTAGACACCCACCCCAGCCCTGAGGTCAGGCTGACATGGGCCCCAATGCCCCCGGGGTCAGCTGGGGATCTTGTACCCTGCACATGAGGCACGGGCGCCCACCCACTGCAGGGAGGAAACAGCTTAGCAGGGACACTACCCCACATGCTGACTGTCAGACTGATACACAAGCCCTGGAGCGGGGGTCGGAAGGTTGTGTGCACCCTGCAAACCCCAGGGATCAAGCAGATGCCCCCCTCCACCTGATGTCTGAGCTCTGCCACCCCAGCCCTGGGTGCTGACTCTCACCGTGCCCCCCCTTCTCTCCCTCCTCCCCACTCCCACCGAGGGACTCACACAGCCAGTGGAGGCGCCTCGTTGGGCTGACTGAGGTTGTACCTCCAGAAGGTTTTCCACAGCGTCTCCACCAGGGTGAACTGCAGGTTCACCATGACGTCGACAATGGCCTGTTGGGGAGGCTGGATGCTCAGGGACATGGGGGTGGGGGGCAGCATGGCTTTCCCTCGCCCGTGCCCACTCACCCAGCTGCCCTACCTCACAGTGTTCCCGGTACAGGACCTGGAAGGCCTTGATATCCCCAGGCCCAATGCCCTCGGGGAGCACTTTGCCCTGGAGGTCAAGCTCTGAGAAATTGGGGAGACTTCTCGAGGCATCTGGAGGCAGGAGGGGACACCATGAGGCGCTTTATCCTCCACCTGCCTGCCCCCCTCATGCCTCTCTCTGGGATCTTTTTCAAGTTATCATAGCTTTCCTCCCAAGCAGGGGTCCCCCATGGGTAGTGGGGAATGAGGCAGCCCCGGGAAAGCAGACGAACCACCTCCACACTCTCCAGAGGCCCCAGACCCTGGCCCAGACCCCGCCCTGTGGGCTAGAGCGCTCTCACCCAGGAACTGCTGGTACTGCTGGACCTGGGCGCTGATGTCAGACAGCCCGGTGGCCTGCTGTGGCCCCACGGCCACACCGTTGGTCATGCCCTCCATCTTCTGGATGGGCTTGAGCCTGGAGAAGGGGCGGTTGGAGCACTGAGACAGGCCAGCACCTCCTTCCCCGCCCGGCCAGCACCTCCTTCCCCGCCCGCCAGCCCAGGGGCTGGCCCTGTCCTCCTACCTTTGCTTCTGCGAGAAGGGCTGGCCCCGCATGGCCATGTGTTGCTGGTCCTCCATGAGCCGCAGCAGAGGCGAGCTGGCCTTGATGCGCAGGCCGTAGTAGTGGTATTTAGAGTTGCCCCTGAGAGGGAGGCAGAGGCTGAGAGCTGGGCGGGGGGGTCCTCCAGCTGTCCACCAGGGACCTTCGCATCATACCTGCCTCCCCCTGGCCGAATGGTCTGGGGGAAAGACCCATGTTCCACGGAGCCAGGGGTGCTGTGCTGGGGAAGTACAGGGACTGTGGGTGCCAAGAGAGGTCCCCATGTACCAATTGAGTTCTGAGAAGACAGGGCCAGTGTCTGGAGAACTCCTCGACCTCTGATCCTGGCACGGGGCAGGAGTCACCATGTACTTGTTGACAACTAGTTACAACAAATTGCCAGGCACTGCTCTGAGCCCTTAGCATTTACAAATCCCCGCGTTCCTTAGCCCTGTCCTATGAAGGGTGCTCCTGGCACCCTCTGGGGACAGAGGAAGAAACTGTGGCACAGAGAGACACAGTACTCTGCCCACGGGTTATGCACGTGTAAGTGAATGAGGTGACAAGTAAGCCGGGAAGGGAACTGGACCCAAGAGATGGGCAGGGCTCACCCCAGGGAGGTGTAGGGTTTCGAAGAAGAAGAAGGGAAGTGTGGGGTCAGGGTAGGGCCCCCTGTTCCCTCCTGTGAATTCAGACTTGAAGGCCCTGATTAAAGAACCAACCATGTACAGTGGCCGCACCCTCAAGTTATGTGCATTTTAGCACTGGAAGCCAGATCAGCCACAAGAGAAGCAACACGAAAGGCATGTGGGATGGTGCTCTGTAGTAAGCACAGAAAGCAAGCAGGGAAGGGGATGGTAGGGAGTGTTAGGGAGGTGGGAGGTGGGGAGTGGGAAGGCTTTCATTTCAGCTAAGCCAGGGGGCATCTGAGTAAGGAGACGGGGAAAAGTGCATGAAGGAGAAGGTACAACTGGTGCAAAGGCCCTGGGGTGGGAGTGTGTGGGTATCAGAGGAAGAGGCCAGTGGGGCTAGAGCAGAGTGAAGGAGGGCATGAGAGGGGTAAACGTGGCCCTGGAGAACTTCGGGTAAGGGTGGGTGGCCCACCTGGTGCCAAGCCGTCGGGTGCGTAGGCCCATGAAGACAGAGCGGATGAGCTTGCCGAAGGAAGCGGCATTGACGGGCTCCAGCTTCTGCTCCTGGCAGTGCAGCAGGTAGTGGCAGTAGAGGGTGCTCCGTGGCAGGCTCACCCCCTCTGCCGTCTCATAGTTGTCTAGGAGCCACTGAACCTGGGGCCAGACCAGGGAGAGAAGAGCACTAAGAATCACTTCAGTTTCTCGATTACTCATTGCGAAGTGCTCTCTGTACCTATCTCCAATTGTGATCCTGACAGCCACACTGCAGGGGACATCATATCATAATCACGGTGGGGGGTGGGGTGGGGGGAGGGAACTAAATCCCATGGAATTCTCTAGAGCTGCATTGTCCAATGTAGTCACCACCAACTATATGTGGCTATTTAAATTTACTTATACTGAGTGGAAAAAGCCAATGTCAGAAGGTCACATGGAGGATGATTCACAGAACGTTCTCAGGATGATAGCATTATAGAAATGGGGAACAGATTCATGGTTGCTGGCGGTTAGGGATGCTGGGAAGGAGGAGGGCGGGGGTTCCTATCGAAGGGGGAGCAGGAGGGCGATCTTTGTGGCAATGGAACAGTTCTGCATCTTGTCTTGACCGTTGTGGGGGTTTCCCAAATGTATATACCGTGATAAAAAGATACAAGTAGACACCCACACAGTACCAAGCCCAGTTTCCTGGTTGGATACTGTACTGCAGTTACAAAAAACATAGCTAGATGGGTAACAGGGCTGGGGGGCAGGGACCAGAGGGATCTCCCTGTACTATTTTTGCAACTTCCTATGAATCTACAATTATATCAAAATAGTTTAAAGAAAAACAAATTCCAGAGGTCTCTGTACTGAACAGCACAGAGGGGATATTTCCATCAATGGAGAACGTTCTCTAGGACAGCACTGTTCTGTGAAGCATGTCTGCAAACTTTGGGAAAGGACACAGAAGGGATCCCATTACGGGGTCATGAAATCAGTTAGGTGGGTCACAGCCAGCACTTAAAACTAGAGACTAGGGGCGCCTGGGTGGCTCAGTGGGTTAAGCCTCTGCCTTCAGCTTGGGTCATGATCCCAGGCTCCTGGGATCGAGCCCCGCATCGGGCTCTCTGCTCAGCAGGGAGCCTGCTTCCTCCCTCTCTCTCTGCCTGCCTCTCTGCCTACTTGTGATCTCTGTCTGTCAAATAAATAAATAAAATCTTTAAAAAAACAAAACAAACAAAAAAACCCCCAAAAAACTAGAGACTAGAAGCCAGGCTGCATGGGTGTATAAAGGAGAGTCTGCCCGCTTTCTAAGAAAGCTTCTGTCTTGATTATGTGGTCCATGATGCGTTGCTATGTCAAAGGGCAGTAGTTAAAATCCCTCCAGACCCCAAGCTCCAAGAGGATGAGGACCGCCACAGGACCACCAGGCCCTGACCCATCCACAGTCACAGAGCTAGTGAGGGGTCCTCCCCTAAGTGACTCCAGATAAGCCCATGTCTGGGCGAAGAGAGGTTATCTCACTGCCTTCCAGATGGACAAAGAACCTTGCTCAGGGCAGCTCCCCCCATGCTGGGGCCTGCCTCTCCCTCCCCTTGCTCTATACCTGCCATCATCAGCTGTAATCCCAGGAGACAACGCTTCTTGGGGCACCGCTCTAACAGCTTCATGCATATTAGCTGAGGCCCAGAGAGGCTGAGTAACTTGTCTGAGGCTACCCAGCAAGGATCTGATCCCAGAATACCTGCATCTGAGAACTCTGGTGCAACGCTTATGGGGGCTGATGGTGGCGACTGACCACCCACCCACCCCTACCACCCTCTCCTGCTCACCACAGCCTGCAGCCCCCCTCCTCCCACTGCCAGACTCTGCTGGGCCCCGAGTTGGCACTTACGGTGGCTGGCGAGGCACGGGTGGTGTGGGAGTAGGACTGGCTGGCACTGCCCAGCATGTAGCCGCCCTGGATCACATAGGTTCCCGCTCCGCTGCCGCCGCCGCCGCCGCCGCCGCCGCCGCTGCCGCCCCCGCCACCGCCTCCCGCGCCGCCGCCGCCGCCGCCGCCGCCGCCGCCACCACCGCCGCCGCCGCCGCCGCTGCTGGCCCCACCCCCGCTGCTGGTGGAGCTGGTGACCACCTGGGTGCCGGACACGTACATGGGCACGGAGCCGGTGCTGGCCACCGCCTGGGAGGTGGCAGGTGTGCTGACCTGGGCAGCGGTGCCCGCGGCTTCGTAGTAGCTGCTGCCCGCTGTCTGGGTGTACAGCGGCGTCTCTGGGTAGGGGTAGGTACTGGAGCGGCTGAGAGAGAAGCAGAGGGAGGAGTCAGAGGTCCACAGCTGGGTGGTGGTGGGGTCTGTTGGGGGGCTCCTGTGGAGCAGACCCCTCCCAGGAAGGTAGCGAGGAGCAGTAGCCCAGTGCAGCCAGCAGTCAGTCTTCTGTGCCAGACCAGGCACCCCCGAGGGCTTGGTGGGGCACAATTTCTCATTTAATCATCAAAGCGGCCCCTGGCATGGGAGTCCACGTCTCAAATGTGATGAAGCCAAGACAGAATGGCTAGGTAACTTGGAACAGGCCACACGCTTCAGTCAATCCACAAAAAAAAAAAGGCCACGTACCTACTGTATTCTGAAAACTGTTCTAGGTACTGCAGACCCAACAGAGGAAGACAGAGGAGGCCCTGCCTGGGGGCTAATGTGGTGGTGCAGAAGCCAGAGAAGCACACACGAAGGTAAATCAAGGACACAGCAGAAGGTGGGCCATGCCCAGGTGGTAAACAAGGCAGAAGAGGGGTGCTGGGGGAGGAGGGATGGTTTCTATGTCTGCATCCAGTGGCCACCCTGAGGAGCCACTCAGTGATGACTTTTAGTGTGCAGAGGCATGTCCCTTTGAGGCACCGACATCGTGCCCTGGAGCCTTGTCCTCAGGCCGTCCCAGGACCTGGGTCAGAGAATGCAGGCACAAGGCTGAGGTCGTCACAAGAGTGGGAAAACTGGGTCCATCTTTGGAGGAATGTTAAGTGAAAGGTGACGAGATCCTATGGACGGGTGAGAGAGAAAGAGGAAGGTCCTGCCGAAGAAGCAGCTCCAGAACATTCTGTCAGGTGAACGGAACAGGTGGGGAAAGGTAAGGTTGGGGTTTCTGGAAGAGGGGGGAGACGAGGGCCATTTCGTATCTCCGTCTACATCCATGGTGGTGGAGGCCCCAAGGGAGAGTGGCAGGTGTCTCACAAGACACTGTGGGGCACAGTATTGATTTCGAGCCCTCTTAACATATTAGTGACTAAAAATAACATTAAATGTTAAAACTCCAAAAAGGAAGCAAGGCTGGCCAGGTGGGGCCTGCCTCAGAAGGCACCATTGGAGTCTCCCAAAGGAAGCAGGGGGAGGAGACTTGTAGGCCTCTGGGGGCAGTGAGGAGAGGGATGGGGGGGTTGGGATGGGGGGGAGTGACAGAAGGTGTGGTCACCGAGGTGAGCCGCCAGCCTGATGGACACCAAGATAAAAGCACCCTGGTCCACGCGTACTGAAATGGCACTGAGCGGCACCAAGAGCACGTGGCCTGAAGCAGCACCAGCAAGTGCCCTCTCCAACCCACCCCTGGCCCAGCCCAGTCCAGCCCACCCCCCGCCCACGCGCAACACATGCTCCAAAAATACAGCTTTGGTAGCTATCTGCTGAATGACAGACTGAATGTGTGCGTCTCAATGTGGCCTGGACAGAGCCAGGGACAGAGGTGCAGGGACTGTGGCTTTGGCCAGGGGTGGGGGTGGGGGTGGGGGGGGGAGGGACTCTGCTGCCAAAGGGCTGGGCACCCAGTAAAAATCCACTGCGAGAGAGAGACAGAGACACACTGCTGCTAACAACTTCGCGCAGCAGAAGAATGTGATGGCAATGCGGGGCTACATGCGATCACACGTACCAATCACGGGGGGAAGAACTCGAACAGAAGCAAAGCACAGATGCTACCAGGGGAGGCAGAAGGAGCCAGCGTGGCACCGCAGGGCCAGGGCTTGTGCCTCAGCTCTGCTTCTAACACCCCTGGAGGCCCTAGGGGGCTACTGCAAGGTTAAGAGACTGGCAGCACCAGAAATAAATCAATAGAGCTATGAGGTAGGTGGATGCCATGGACCATGACCATGACCATGACCATGACTCAGGTGCCAGGGTCACAACCCCTGGGATCTGCCACAGCATCATGACCCCGGGACCAAGTTGCTCTATGAGAAAATCCCTAGCATCAGCCCCACTTAGGACAAGGGTGGGAATGCAAGAAAACAACGACAAATGTAAAGAAAACCAATGGAAGCTTCCAAAAATTAAAACAACAATCACTATAATCCTGAAATTATTACTACAGATGAAAGGAGAGGGAAGGTGGTGTGCGGAGGATCCTGGGCATGAGGGAGCCAGAGCTGGTGCGAGGGCAGGCCTGGGGCGTGGCATTTGCCCGCTGGGGCACCCGGTCCTGGTACAGTATGTGTGTGCAGCAGTGGGGGTCAAGGGTCACCTGAGGGTTGGCCGGGTGGGCACTGGCCATGTCGTTCATGCTCCATCTGCACAGTGGAGCACCACGCAGCCGTTTAGGCAGGGGGACTGGGGGCCACTCAGAGAAACATGGAAGAGCGTCAAGATATACCGCTGGGGGAATAAATAAGGGACAGAACACTGCCTGTTTCTGCACAAAAAAGGGGGTAGTTGCTATTCTCGGAGTATCTCTGGAAGGAAACAAAGAAACAGGTCACAGCACCCCCTTTGGAGCAGGGTTGGGGTGAGCCATGAAGAGTTCCTTTTTACTGTTTCCCACTCCCTCTTAAGAAATTCTGTCTTTAAAAAAAAAAGAAAAAAAATCATTAAAAAAAAAAGAAATTCTGTCTTGTAAAAATTGAATTTTCTTTTTCCTTTTCTAAAAACCAGGCCCATCTGACTCCAAAGCCCTAAATGATACCAGGTATCATTAGATCAATGACAGCCTTTCCCAAGATGTGAGGGTCCCCTCTGCTTTCCCCCTGCCTGGTAGGTGTAGGTTATCCTTGGGAAGCACCAGCCCCTGTCACGCTTGGCACTGGGACTCGGGCCTCATGTCCTAGCAGGGCCCTGGGCAGACCAAGGTCCCACCTCCCGTCCCCTCCCCCAGCCCTCTGCCCACTCACATGGCACTGGCCGTGTAGCTGGCGTCACCACCCTCCACATACTGCACTTGGCTGGAGTACACGTGTGGGACAGGCACCTGCTGGAGCTGCTGCACCTGGCGTGGGAGGAAGGGCACACAGGTCAGGGGTGGGCCAGCTCCTCTGCCTCTGTCCCTAAAGGGCTGGTGACTGTCCAAGCTCGCAAGGACACCTGGCTCCCCGGCTGGAAGGCTGCATTTCTGGGCTTTCTGAACACATCCTGGACAGGGCCAGGTGTCAGAGGCGCAGGGACTACACTCTCCGCCAGGGCTGGGAATCGGGCAAAGGTCTGTCAGGAGAAGCCAGGACTCTGTGCTTAGGCTGGGGACAGCAAGAGTGGGGCCTGAGGAGACCCCAGGGTCCTACTGTGGGCATGAAAGTTGGACCCCAGAAGGACAGCCAAGCACTGGGACATGGCTGTCGCTGAAGCTAAAGTCAAAGCCAGAGCCTGAAAACTACATACAAACAGGGCCTCAGGGGTGGAGCCTGGAAACTAAGTACAGGATGTTGGGGGCGGAGTCAGAGATCAGGGGTGGGGCCCCGGTTTGTGGGACGGAGCCTGGAATTACTGAGAGGGCCTCAGGGGCGGGGCCTGAGTTTCCCACCCCATCCCCCACCCGTCTCTGGTAGCGGAGCCTAGGACCAGGAACCAGCCTCGGGGGGAGGGGTTGGGGTCAGAGGCGGGTCCCCAGACTGGCCCCGCCGAGGTTGGGGGGGCCTGACGGGCAGCCCGGGGCCGGGTGCGGGCCGGGGCCGGCGGGTCCCGCCCCCGCCCGCCCGATGCCCACCCGCCCAGACGTCCGCCACCTACTTTGAGGGCCGTGGCGGCCGTGCCGAACACTAGCACCTGGGGGACTCTCTGGATCCTGACCCTCTGGTCGGGGCTGGCTTGGGCCGGGAGCCCGGGCAGTGGCTCGAAGACCACTTTCTGCTGCGGCAGGAGCAGGTGCGGGGGCAGCACGCCCACCAGCTCCACCCACTGCTCGGTGCCCGGCTCGTAATGGGGCGGCGGCTCGGGGCCGCCTAGCTGCGGGACCTCGCCGCTGCGCGCGGACGGGAGTGGCGGCGGCTCCGGGGCCAGCGCGCTCGGCCGGGGCCCGGGCGTGGGTGGCCGGGGCGGCGGCTCCGGCGGCGGCGTGGGCCGGGGCTCCTGCTGCTCTGCCTTCCTAGCGGGAAACTGACTGCCTGAGCTCTGGAGGACAAACAGAGACACTGGGGGGTCACCGGAGGCGGCCGCGGGTGGGGTTCCAGGCCTCCGCCGCCCACCGGGTAGCTGAACTCACGCAGCAACCCGACAGATCTCCCACCCGGTGTCTGTGGGAGGGGAGAAGCCAGATCTTTCTTAGCAAAACCTGGGCCCTTGAACTGCCAGGTGTGGGGGTGGGGGTGGGGGAGAGGGAAGGCTCTGAGAGACTGCAGCCCACAGCCCCAGGTGGAGCCTGGGGCCGGGCTGGGGCCCTGGAGGACCCCCAGCTCCCTTCCCTCCCTGTGGCCTGCCAGAACTGCACCCCTCCCCAGCCCAGCCAGGGCCCCGTCCCACTCTGCCTCCAGGTAGATGCCGGAGACACGCACCTCTTGGGCCACATGAACTGGCTGGAGCCCCTGCACCGTGAGCTGCTGCACAGGGCCGGCTTTGGGCGCCTGTGGAGTGGCTTGGACCACGGACCTCTGGGGAGGGAAAAGGCAAGTCAGACTGATAACCTTGGTGCCCCTGGTGGCCCACCCATGCCCGAGTACCCCGATGCCATGCCCACATGAACTCCTCATGTAAGGGTCGGGGCAGCCTGGTGGGAAAGGCCACCATTCTGCCACTTTTCCCTGGCTGCCCTTCATCGAGTGCCTTTTAGATTCATCACTGCACTGACTCTGGGTGCCCAGTTACAGGTGTGAACAGAGGCTCATCAGAGTGAGGCCCACAGGAAGTGTCAGAACCGAAGCTGAACTTGGGTCTGAGTGAGGGAGTCCTTGCTGTCCCCCCCTTACTCTCTACATGGGTTATCCCACACCCCCACCTCCCTACGGTGCCCCGGGAATCCTGATATCACCGTCAGGGCCCACAGTGAAGGGCCGAGGCTGGGGGCAGATTGGGTGGGGGTGCTGAGCGGTGGATTAGGACTCAGATCCAGGCCTGGAGGGTCAGAGGGTCTGTGGTACTGGCAGGAACATCTGTGAATCCTTCAGGATGAGGTCTGTGCTTTCCTTTGGGGGGAAGAGTCTATGCCTTTCATCTGGTTTTCCGAAGGGTTTGGAACCCTGCAACTTGACTGATAACAACCGGATGGCAGAGATGCCTTGCCACTTAACCTGCTCCAGCTGCCATGACTGGCAGCTCAGAGCAACAGACTCTGGGGGTCCCCAGAATCCACCCTGTAGTCTGAGGAAGAGCCTCTACCCCTCCCAAAGACTGGCCATGGATTTGGAGGTTGGGCCTCCTGCTGCGCTCCCTGGGGGTAAGCCAGGACTTGGCCTTGGGGCTTCCTCTAGGCAACTGAGCCCAAAGAGCCCGGATTGTTTCTCAGAGTTTCCAGCGCCTGCCGAGAGCCCAGTGTTAGGTGCCCCCCCCGCAAATGAGGACCAGATTTCACCCTCCAGCAGCCCCGACCGCCCTGACCCCAGGTTCCCAGGGCAGAACCCATTATTTAGATGAGGATGCTGAGTCTGGAGTGAGGTAGTGGTGCTTTGCCAAAGGCCATGGTTGGGGTGGGGGCGCTGCTGAGGCTGTCCCCCTATCTCCTTGGCTCCCACCTACTTTCCCCACCACAGCTCCCACAGACAGTCAAGGAGGCTGCAGAGGGCGCCTGGCCAGGACCCTTTGCCCCAGCCACTGCCCGCCTTGGCCTGGCACCTCTTGGGTGACGGGGACACTCTGCTGAACGCCATGGACCGGCAGCTGCTGCGGCACCGTGCCCGTGGGGGCCGCGGCTGTCTTGCTGGAGGAGCTATTGGCCTGCACCGGTGACCGCTGCAAGGGAAGGAGACACGGGGCATCGTCTGGGCACCCAGGCCCTGACAAAACCCTTTTCAGGAGGGCTCTCCCAAGAGCTGTTGGGGGCGGGTGGCAGGCCACAGAGATCTCAACCTCCTCTACTGGAAAGTGGCCAAATTCCATGAATCCGAATGCCAAGTCCCTGCCCCGATCACTCCCAGGCAAAACTGGGGGTCCGGCCCAGAGGTACTGGTAGGGAGACCCATCCTCCCCAACGAAGATGGCCTCAGCTCAGAGGCCACCCATTGCTGCCACAATCAGAGAGACTGCAGCCCTCAGGTGAGCAGTGGCAGGTCAGGGAATCCCCACTTAACAGATGATGTGCTAAAGCACAGATGGGAAGGGATGTCCCAAGGCCACACAGCTGAGTGGTGGCGCCAGGCACTGACCCCAGGCAGACTGGCTACAGGTCCCTGTTGGCTCTGGGCCATGCTGTGGCACTGCGTATCATCAGCTCTTTCACACAGAAAACACTGGGCTCAGAAGGCTCCAGAGCCCCGGCCAGCATCCCCCAGGAGAAATGGCTGAGCTGGGGTTCTGACCCCAAGCTCCCGATGCTGCCACCCATGCTCCCAGCCATCTGTGGCCTGCCTGCCTCTGACATCCTCACTGGTGTTTTGGGAGGGGTCCCCAGAACCCACCCCTGTAGTCTGAGGAGGAGCCTCTACCCGTCCTGAGTAGGGCCGGGGGGACTCCTTTCCTTCCTGGGATACAGAGCCCTGAAGTGGAGCTGTGAGGCCCATCTCAACCTGGGGGGCAGCCACCGCCTCCCCCTGGAGCTGGACTCAGCTTACAGCCAGTGGGGCCGTGAATCAGGCAGCCAAGCCACCCCACCCGGGCTCAATGAGGACTTTGAAGGAACAAGTGGGCTTGGGGGACAGGGACCTCTCCAGGTGTATGCTGGGGATATATGGCCAACCTGGGGAGGTACAGGCACAGCTGATGGGGCCACTACCTACCTCAGGGGGTGAGTGCACCTGCTGGGGGCCGTGCACCGTCAGGGAAACCTGGCCACCCTTGCCGCCTGTGGCTGTGCTCTGCACCACCAGACGCTGAGTGGGGAGAGCCTAGAACCAGGAGGGAAAAGGACCACAGTTCACTCCCAACAGCCTATCTGGTTTTCCTGAGCACAGGGCACCATCCCAGGCGATGCCCCAGTGCTGCACACCTCTTAGCTCACAGAACTGTCCCCAAGTCCCAGTGCAGCCCTGACAGTAACCTCACTTCACAGAGAGGCTCAGGATGGGAAGAGTGCTTGCCCGAAGTCCTGGACCAATAAGTGTCAGAGTCAGGGTCTGTGTCCAGGGAGCCCGGCTCCACAGGCCACGTGGGATTGCTCTCACCCTTGAAGCCTGATGGGACTTTGTTCCATTCTGTGCTGAGCCCTGCCCACAGCCTTCTGGGGGACAGACCACCACCACACACTCACAGTCCCTGTGCTGGCTATGGGCTCTTGGTTCCTAACTGGCATTGGGTTCTCTGCTTTGAGACCCTGGGGCTGGACCTGAAAGTCGCCTTCCTCACTGCTACTCCTCAGAGTTCTGTCTATTAAGAGAAGGTGTGCAGGGGTGCCTGGGTGGCTCAGTGGGTTAAAGCCTCTG
>PISX010001240.1:23610-67228 GCA_004024625.1 Mellivora capensis
GGGGGGGGGGGGGGGGGGGGGGGGGGGGGGGGGGGGGGGGGGGGCGGAGGGAGGGCGCTGTGAGGGTGGGGCTGGGTGTGGCAGCCTTACCTGCTGGGGCACTGGGATGTTGGTGAGCTGGAGGGGTGACACGTGGCCTGGCTTGGCCTGCACGCTCGTCTGGACCAGCAGACGCTGTAAGGACAAGGAATAAGGACCTGAGCCACGCTAGCTTCCCCGGGGAGCCCTGGCCCAGGTGGGTGGAAGGGGGGCTGAAGTGGGCATCTTGATAAGAACATGGGAGCAGACAGGAGGCGGCGAAGCCAAGCACCCGTGACCACAGTCGCCACCACCCCTCTCACGGACCCTCCCGCCCCGCCCCCAGGGGAGGAGTGTGTCCTACCTGTTGGGTGCCCTGCACCTGCTGAACCACCTGAGTGGGGACTCCGGTCTGGCTGGCTGTGGAGCCTGGGCTGGCCTCTGATACAGTCTCACTGGCCCGCATAGCGCCTTCTGCAAGGAGGGGTCACTGGGTCAGCTCGGCCTGTCGTCCCTACCCCCACCCGGAGCCTGAGCCTGAGCCCACGAGAATGGATGACGGAGCCGGAAACTGAACCCCGACAGGGCCGGGCCTCTCCAACAATCCTGTCTGCCTCCTGGCCAGCCCTAACACTGCCCATGGGGGTGAGCCTGAAGGACCTATGATCCTTGCCGGGCAAGGCCCCGGGCAGCCCCACCCCACCCCACCTCGCCTCGTCCCAAAACCAGACCAGAAGGGGTGACTGAGGAACCAAGGTGCAGCTGGGGCCCAGAGGGCTGGATCCCTTTTCCCAACAGATAGGATCCGTGGACTGTCAGGGACTGGCCTCCTACCCTGGAGTCTCAGCAGCCCTAGAAGGACCAAGGTGCTGGGGCCACCTTCCTTGAGATGACTCCTGGCTTCCCAGGAATAGAAGATGGTCCGAAGGGTGACCCTAGAAGGCCTTCCCAGCCTGTGGCCAAGCACACCCTCCCTCTCCACAGCCCCAGCCTCCCTGTCCTCAGTGGGACGGGGACAGGAGGGGGCTTGGAGGGGGGCAGGCAGGTACTCACGCTGACAGGCAGCCGAGAAGAGGCAATCGTAGAACATGGTGCCCCTACCCTGCTCCTGCCCCCGTCTCTCCAGGGGAACCTGCCCCACACTCCTCACTCCTCGCCCACCTCTTTGGGAACAGCAGGATGCGCGGGCGGCTTTATACCCGCAACCTTGGGGAGCTAATCCCCCCCCCCCCCCCCGCCCCGTAGATGCAGAGCTCCCCAGCTGCCCTCTTGGAATAAACACCCTCCTCCCAGCAGGTGTGGCCCAAGCATGGCCTTCCCTGGGCTGGGGCCTTGCTATGAAGTCAGGAGGGAGGCTGGTACCCGGAGATGCTATCGGGTGGGCACAGGTCAAGTTTCATCCACATCTCACTGAGTGATTAAGAAGGGAGCAGAATGGGACGCCTGGGTGGCTCAGTTGGTTAAGCAGCTGCCTTTGGCTCAGGTCATGATCCCAGCGTCCTGGGATGGAGTCCTGCATCGGGCTCCTTGCTCGGCAGGGAGCCTGCTTCTCCCTCTGCCTCTGCCTGCCACTCTGCCTGCCTGTGCTCGCTCGCTCGCTCTCTGACAAATAAATAAATAAAATCTTAAAAAAAAAAAAAAAAAGAAGGAAGCAGAAAAGGGGAGAGGCTCAGAAGGCAAGTGTCCTTGAGAGATGCTGGATGGAAGACCCCCCCACCCCATCCCCAGCCAGGACACCATCCACCCTGCCCCTTCCATGGGGCTTGGCTTGCTCCCAGCAGTTCCAGAGGCCACGCTGGGGCTGTGGGGCGCATATGTGCCTGCCCTTCCTCCAGTCTGCTACCAGGAGCCAAGGTCCCATTGCTACCTCCTGCAGGGGGGGGGCGGGGGAGGTCCCCTGGCAGGACAGCAGGGGAGTGGGGAAGGAGTAATAGGAGTAACTAGAGTGTTTCCAGTGGCCCAGGTGCTGTGCTAGGGTCTTCCTGGGTAGCTGGAGACAGAAAGAACTTTTATTACCCCCATTATCGGGTAAGGCAAGAGACTGGGAGAGAGGACGTAACCTGCCCAAGGTCACCCAGCTGGGTACTGACATGCCAGGAGGCTGGTCCGTTATCTGTGCCCACATAAACCTCACATTGTCCATGGAATCTAGACCCTCAGGTCATGCTTGGGCTGACACCCCGAGGGCAGTGGTGAACAGTAAGGTGAGGGTCAATGGGAACACCGTTTAAGGACCAGAGCATCCCTAGCCTCCAAAGTGAGAAGCTGAGCCTCAGCTATGTGGGGACACAGGGAGAGGGGGCCTGGCCAGGGCAGAAGTGCAGTCTCAGGTAGATGCAAGAACCTCAGGGACCAAGTCCGGGACAGGGCTCATGAATGTGTTATGTACTGGGTGTAGAGGGAGTGGTGGCCAGATGTGGGAGGTGGTGCTGGGGGAAGCCTCCCATTGGCCACACGTGGGACGGGCACTGGAACCACCTCAGGCCTGCTTGGCCAGCTGCCTGTGCAGCCAATTCCAGGAGACACCATCTCCTCCATTTGGCTAGGCTCTTCCCTTGCATCCAGTTAGGCTTCTCTGAGCAGTGAGGGAGGTAGCCCTCACCGAGAGGGGCCCCTGGGGAGAAACCCGAGAAAGCCCTAAGTCACGTGTGGGGCCCTGGTACACCTGGGTGTCTGTGGGACACGGGGAGCCAGGCCCAGCCCAAGGAATGGCACCCAACCGAGAAGGCCTCGGACAGGTTTTGCCTAGTTCAGGGTGGACAGTGAGTGGAGGGCTGGCCCCAGCTACCTGGGCCTGGAGGCTCGGAAGAAAATGCTGAGGCTGATCCTTCAGTCAGTGGGACCCTTAGCGTTTGGGAGGCCTGGGGACCTGCTGATATCAGGGATCTGCCTGGGATGGGGAAGCCCCAGGAAACAGTCTAGGATGGCTCTCAAGGCTGGGACCCTCACATCTGCCAGGCATGCCGGGCTGTACCCTGAGGATAAGCAGGTGAGATTCTAGAGTCTACTGTCCGGATGAAAGCCTTCCTGTGTGTGTGCGTTCCTGCCTGCCCGTGTCTTGCCCTTGTTGTGTGTGTGTGTGTGTGTGTGTGTGTGTGTGTGTGTGTGTGTTGGGGGTTGGATTATTAAGTCTGCAAGCCTCTGCATCCCTCTGTCCACCTTCTCCATTCTGGGCATGTGCATGAGACCAGGGAGGGCCCCTGCAGTCTCAAGTCTGTAGTCAGGAAGTGGCAGCTGATTTCCTGTCCCTCGATCTGATGAGCATCTCTTCCTCCCTGGGCCCTGCACTTCCCCACTGAGACCTGCTCACGTCTCCAGTGCCACGAGCTCTGAGGGGGAAGGCTGAAGGAAGCCCGAGAGGCTTGATGACGAGCTGGGGCCCCACGCCTCACAGATGGCGGGGTGGGGGTGGGGGGGCGTCTGGCTCCCTCCCTCCCGATCCTTTGCTCCCGGAGATGACTTCAGTCAGGGCCGCTGAAAGGGCCAGTGGCTCCTGGGTCCCTTGTCTGGCCTGACCGCTTCCCCATCTGCACTGGGAGGTGCTGACAAACGGCCCCCCACCTCTCTCACGGACACAAGGCTTGCTGGACTCCCACGACTCCGGGTGTGAGAGAAGCAGGGAAGAAAGGCTAGCCTCAGACGCCCCTTCAGCCCAGCGCGCCCTGTCGTGGGCAGGCTTGCTTTCACCTTCCTGGGGGTGGCTGTTAGGACCCACAGTGTCCTCCTTCTGCCCCCAGTTTTGAGTGCGAGTGTGGCGGCCTGTGAGGACAGGGCCTTACAGATCTAGAGGGCTGCTCCTGAGCAGGGAAACTTGAGCTCCCTTCCCATCAGCTCCAAAGACACCTTAGGGCAGAGCCCACGAGGACCGGGCTGGACAGGCTGCCTGTGGTGTCGTTCCCAGCTGGCTTCCAGCCTGGGCTCCAAGGTGGGTCCGGGGCCTCGCCTGTCCCCTCCCTGCATCTCCCCGGGTCCCTGGTCAGCTCAGATTGCTCTGGCTCCCGCAGAGCCCCAGGCACCTTGCTGCAGCCTTTACTGGTGTCAGTTACCCCCCACCCCCACCCCGCCATGCATGGGACAGGCTCAAGTGGCCCAAAGGCTACCCTTAGCTGAAAAGGGACACTAACCTAGGAGAGGGTCATGGAGGAACGCTGGGAAATCACTGCAAGGGGATGGGGGAAGGGTAAACGGGGCAAATGGAGTGACAAGGTGCAGCCAACCTCCTCTTCCTCAGAAAAGGTATCAAGGAAGCATCACCCAGTCACCCTTCAGGGGACAGCCTCACTGCCGCTGGAACAGGAAGCACCAGGGCAAGGGACCCCTGTGAAAGGCCGTCATGGTACCATGAGACCAAAGAAGGAATCCTGAGAGTCGCACCAGCAGCCCATTCACTGCAGCCCAGCAGCACAGAGCGGCCTTGTGGTGCGATGGGGGATCCAGGGAGCGGGAACAAAGGCCTTGACCTCTAAGCACCAGAGACTCCTGGGCCATGCAGCAGGAAGAAGTGGAGAGGCTGAGGAGGAGAGACGAATGTGCCGGGAGTCGGGGTGCTCTGGGGCCTGGAGCCATGTGCCCCCTCCAGACCCTTGCCCTGAGGACCCCAGAGCCCCAAAGCAGCCAAAGCCAGCACCTAGGAGGTCTAGGGCCAACCGGATGCCCTGTAGGCTGACCAAAGTCCTCCAGCGGTAACAGGCGAGGCCTCCCACCTGCTCTCAGCTGCCTGGGGCTCAAAGACTGTGAGGGCTATGATGGGTCGGGCCAGCCTTCTAGTGGCTGTTCATGGCACAGAGACTCAGTGGACAGAGCCCCGTCCTCAGGGACAAGGGATGGACATCCTCACCATCGTCAGCACTTCAGGTGACGTGAGTATTAAGAAGAAAAACAAAGCAAAGTGAGGACACAGGGAATGAACAGTGGAGGTGGGGGCTGTGGGCGTCAGGGAGGCCGCACCTGAGCCGAGATCAGAACACAAGGGCCGAGCCACGGGTGGGGAGGGGGGGGAGGCTGGGGACGGAGTGCTCCAGGCAGAGGGCACTGCAGGTGCAAAGACCTGGAGGCCAGACTGAGCCTTGTGGGTTTTTGCCACCTCGGGAAGGCCAGGAGGGCTGGAGCAGGTGTGGGAGGGGGCAGATGGGGCCAGGTGAGACTGGGGGGGCTGCCAGGCCTTCGAGAACGGAGTTGGGAGGCTAGGAAATTGTCAGCAGGGGATACCGGCAGTGTGGAGCTTTTAAAGCCCTTCTCTAGCAGAAGGGGCCACAGGGGCCTCAGAGGAGAACGCCGAAGTCAGGGTTTCTCAGGCAGTGTCCCCAGGGCCATCTGCCTCAGAATCATCTGCATTGAACTGGGCTGTGATGGGCTCCCTCCTGGTCACTGCAGGGGTGGACAGTGACCGGCGAGGGTGGAGGCTGAACTGGGTTGGGGGCCCTGGAGGTGGCAGAGGTGGTAGGTTCTGGCAGCAGATGTGGGGACGAGAGGTCTTGCTCAAAGATGGGCAGGGCAGGAATCCATGCTGACCCAGGCCCGGGGCTGCTGTTTGTTAGGATGAAAAAGTCTCAGAAGAGGGTGTGATTGGATGAGGGGAAAAATCCAAGGTTCTATACGGCAGCGCTGGCTTGAGAGGCCCGTTCAATCCTGAGCGGATGGGTCACGGGTGGCTGGGGTTCACGGCCATAGCCCAGGGCACAGGCCGTGATGTGGGCACGTTGTTAGCACCAAGGTGGCAGTGGAAGCTGAGACGCTGGACTAGGCCCCCACGAAGGGCGATGAGGAGGAAGCAGCAAAGGGGATAGAGAAAGGAGGCGGGGAAGTAGGTAGGGACCAGGGCAGGGGGTGGCTCCGGGAGGAAGGGGACAAGTATGTCAGGTGCTTCCCAGGGACCGAGGAAGAGGAGTACCAAGAGTGAGCAGCAGATGGGCAAGGTGGGGGCTGTGGGTGACTGGAGTGACTGGGGTGCAGGAGGGGAAAGGCAGAGGCAGCAGAGGAGAGAGCACGAGTTAAGGAAGGGAGGGTGAATCCTTCAAGGAATTCCGACTTAAAAGGAAGTGAAGACGTAGGCAGCAGCTGAAAGGGTACAGGAACTGGGGTTTCTGATTAAATCGGGAGGTGTCTCATCTCAGCAGGCTGGTAGGAAAGATTTGCAAGAGAGGGACCAAGCGATAAAGCCTTGGAGGGGGATGGCCTGGGATTCGCAGAGCTGGTGGCTGCAGATGACCCTGGGAGGTGTGAGGCTGGCTCAGGGGAGATGGAGTCCTTCATGATACGTGGTGGCACCTGTCCCCAGTGAGGTAGGCAGTGGGGTCAGGGGTAAGGAGCATGGAATGAGACAAAACGATAGAGGTGGAGGTGGGTTTCTTGTTGCGGGGGTGTGTGGGGAGAGAATGCTGGTGAGAAAACCTATCAGAATAACTGGGCGGTGCCAGGAACACACCGGAGATTTGTGGCCTGGGGACCCTGGCTATGTCCATGGCTGGTGCTCTCAGCATGGCTCTCACGTGACATCCCTCCAGACCAGTCCCTGTGGTAAAGAGTCACCACCCTCATCCCTCTCTGGGGACCTCGACACTGCCAGGAGCCTAAAGGAGGCTGCTCAGGGCCCCGGCTACACCAGCTCTGGTCCCCAAGGGCCATGTCAGCTGCCATGTGTCACTCTATATTGTCCTATCTTCCTAAATCCAGTCTTGACCTGCCCCTTCCACAGCCTCCCAAGATACCTTTATGATTTCCATCCATTCCTTTTCCACTCTGGAAAGATCGGGCCGGGGTGGAGGGTGTGGTTCACCACATTCTCCCCACTCTGCTAAACACACTGGAAACCGTGGATGATGCCCAGTCCTGGTCTGAGCTCCACCTTCTCAGGGGAATGACTGCCTGTCCTGACCCTCTGCTCCCAGTTCCTTCTGCTCAGCCCAGCTCGGCCCATCTCCATCCTGGAGGGAACTGGGGCATGGGGAAGATGGTCTAGGCAGGAATCAGGGTGCCACACCTGAGCTTCTGGGTCACTTTCTCCATGGCTGTAAGGGGAGCCACCATGAGAAATGGGTCCTTGGTCCTATGATCACGAAATTGCCCAACCAATGGTGTCCCTCGGCCCCTGGGTCCTGCCAGAACCAAAAAGGTTGCATCTCCGGGGAGGCTTCCCAGCTGACCTCCATGAAATGCCTCTGTGAACACCTCGCACGTATCCCGAGCTCAAGAAGCTGTTACCGGCCCTTTACGGAGGAGGAAACAGGCAGAGCAGCCGAGGGTGTGGGATGGAATGACCCAGGCCAGGAGTGCAGCGGCTGGGTCCTCACCTTCCATCTCCAAGAGATGCTTGCGAACTTTAAGCCTCCCATCCAGTCCTTCCCTCAAGTGGCAGTTTACTTGGGGACAGAGACAGAAACAGCCCTAAGAGCTGCCCCGGTGGGAAGGAGTTTAGGTGGACAGAAGCCTCATTGCTTGGCCTAACGACTCCTTCCCCAGAAACACCCTCCCAAGTCTCACAGGGGAAAGCCAGCGAATTTGAAAGCTGCCGTGCTGGTGACAGGCACAGTGACAGCGGGAGGGCATCACCGTGCCCCCCACATCCAGGATGCCGGCTCCCCAAACTCCTCTCTGAGTTATTCACAGAGCACGCTGGCTCCGAGCGCGTGTCCACTTACCAGAGACGGTGACCACGATGTACTGCTGGGACGCCGGGGACGGGGCGGGTGCGCCAGCCGGCTGCGAGGGCGTGGGGGTGGCCGGCAGCTCTGTCACGTACTGCTTCTGGCTGCCTGGTGGCTGTGCCTGGGGCTGGGGGCTCTGCAGCTCAGTGACATACTGGGGCTGGGGGGTAGCGGCAGTGGCAGGCGGCTGGGGGGGCTGGGGCGCCGCTGGTGGCGGCGGGGGCTGGGGCGGGGCCTGTGGTGGCGGGGCTGGCTGCGGGGCTGCTTGAAGCTCTGTAACGTACGCTGGTGTTGCCATGCCAACAGTGGGGAAAATGATAATAAATAAGGCTTTTTTTTTTTCTTCCTTGGGAAGAAGAAGAGGAGGAGGGAAACAGAAAAAAAAAAAAGAAGGAAAAACAAGAATTAATCGACAAGCAGAAGAAACCAGGGACAGTTCCTGGCTCCCTAGAGACACGTTTAGGTTCGTCACTAACTTAATTAAATCTGGAGGCTGGTGGCCGGATCCAACCAGCCCATCACTGCAGGGGAACTGGTTACAGACTGAGACTGATCTATGCCTCTTCCACTGACCCCAGTCCAGGACTCTTCCTTCTTCCTCCCTGGGCCCTGGTGCCCGGAGGATCACTGTGCTAAAGGAAGGTTGGGGAGGGTGGGAAACACACGGTCCCTCTCTCCTGAGGGCTCATGCAGCCTGTATGTGTGCTGAGTGCTTTCTCTACATTGTTTCATTTTAAACTTTGCAACAACAGTGTCTGGGTTTGGGTCTGCTCCGCCAGATGAGGAGCTGAGGCTCAGAGAGGTTGAGGAACGTGCCCCAGACCACACAGCAGGCAGAGGCGGAATCCTGGGCATTCTGGGGACAGTAGCAGTTGGCTAACTGCTGGAAGGTAAAGTCGTAGGGAAAGCTGCCTTCCGACCTGCCTGTCCCAGTTCCCTATATGCCTGCTGTTTGGGCTTGGATTCTTGGCTGAGTATCATTTCCAGTGGGGTGCCAGAAAGGGAAAGGTGTTTGAGTCCAAAAAGCCCTTAGAGCAGCTTGTGGCCACAGGGACTTTCAGGCCCTTGAATGGACCAAAATGGGCTACGATACCAGATATGAGCTCATCCCAGGAAGAGTGCCCTTCTAAGTCCAGGGGCGCTGGGCTGAGAGCAGGCCCTAGCCACGGGGCAGGCTCACCAATCACTGCTGACCTCAGAATGGGGGTGGCCCAACCAGGCAGAGGTAGCTTTTCGGGCTGCTGAAGGCTTGTATTCCCTCTCCCGGGTCCTGGGCTAAGCAACCCATCCCTCTTGCCGAGCTCTGTCCCTTCTAGCTCACGGCCCCCCATGTGCTAAGCGCCACCCTCCCTCTCACCCCAGCCCTGCCTCATCAGAAGACGAGCACATGGCTTCCCTGCTGCCCACACTAACCAGTGCCATCCCCAACCCCTGAGCATTTGAGGACGGCGGAACCAACACTGGAGTGGTAACGAGGAGAAGCTCCAGCCCCCAGACCTTTGTGGCCCCTGCCTGGCCCCGGGAGGTATTTAGATTGGATAGTCCTGCCTGCGTTAGGTCGCCGGTGACACTCGCAGGCACTCCAAGCCCCCAGGGCCACTGAGCCAGAGGCCTTTCTGCACTAACCCTGGAGCACCTGTGTGCCATCATGTGCCAGGGGGCGGCCCTCCAGCCACGGGTGGCTAAGAGTGGGATGTGCAAGAGGAAGGGGGTGGGGAAAGCAACTGCTTCTGGTTGACCAGAAGCCCCACGAGTGGCTCGTTTTATTTCTTACACTCAGTAGATGGCATCGTCCCTGCTTCTCATACAGGGAGACCTGAGCCCCATCCACAGAGATTAAACACCCGCCACACACAAGAAAAAGTCACTTTCCCCCAGCTCCTGCCCTCCCAAACTCCTTCCTGCCAGCATCAGAGGGGCTAGCTACCTCCTGGGGGCTCCTCACACCACTGGGTCTAAACTCTAGTCCAGACCAGGAGCTGATCAGGTCCGTCTGCCTGGTGTCAGACCCACCTTGACACGAACCCTGACCTGCCTCTTCATTCACAAACATGTTACTGACCTTCCTCTGGGCCTCAGTTTCCCCATCTGTACTGGGGATAATGAGGACACTAACTCAGAGGGCTGTTGTAAGGATCCAATGATAAAAGCCCCAGTGCCCAGTAAGGGCTGAGACGTGGAAGCCACTCTTATCCTAGTCACTGAACAAATGCCCATGCCAGGTGGAGATGGAGAAACGAGGGGAAGGAAACACACATTCCTCGGGCTCTAGGAAGGAGGTGCCCAAGGGGAAATCCAACTCTGGTGTTCATCAGCATCACCTGCGTAGCTAGTTAAATGCAGATTCCTGGGTGCTTCTGCCCAAGGAGTCTGGGATGGCCCCAGAGTCTGCTGTTTGAGCTAACTCTCCCTCAGGATGATTCCAAGCCTGCTGGCCTTGAGGGAACTCTCTGGAAAACCCTGGCCTGGGCTTTCTGGGCCCTAGCAGCGCGTGCTCCCATGGTACCGCCCACAAGGAAAGGGCTTTTAAAGCTCCACACTTGCAGGTATTTGCTCCTCCTTGAGCTACAAAGCCCGCATGCCCCATCCCTTCCACTCAGGGGCAGGGGAAGGAGGTGACATCGAAGACTGAAAGGCCAAGTTTGAAAAGGTGAAGGGGAGATTAATGAAACAGTTAAACCCACTTCTCTATTGGAGGCCTTCTCAGCACTGTCATTGTCAATCTCTAGGAAGGGCAATTCAGGATACCAAGGGTCCCACAATTATTTGACCAGGGAGCCCTTTCCTTTCCATTGGTGGATGACTAGGGCAAGCAGAGGTCTGCAGGGTGCTCTCTAGAGAGAAATAAGTCACAAATATTTAAACAGTATGAGATCCCTTTCTTTCCAGAGCAGGGAACACAAAACAAGGAAGTCCCTCAACAGATTTGTTCCTTGGCAATGAAACTGCCAAGAAAAGCACCAATGGCTGCATCTAACTTTAAAGCCAACAGCTGTTTTTGGAAAATGTTTGAATCAATTACTTTAGATCAGGACCAGCAAACTTCTGTAAGGGGCCACAGCCAAAACTTTTGCCTTTGTGGGCAGACCAGCCTCCGCTGTAACTACTCAACTCTGCCACTGCAGTGGGAAAGCAGCCATAGATAATATGTAAACAGATGAGCATGGCTATGTGCTAATAAAATTTTATTTATAGACGATGAGATTTGAATTTCATATAGTATCACATGTCCTGACATTTTATTGGGGGCACAAAATTTTCTCTTTTAATTTTTCCCCAATCATTTAAGAGTATAAAAAAATTATTCTTAATTCACAGGCCACACAAAACCAGGTGGCAGCCACAGTTTGCCGACCTCTGGTTTGGATTCCAGATTCTATAACAAATGGTTTAGGTCTTGCACAAGGCCCTCCCAAGGAAGTGGAAAGAAAACTCCCTTTCCTCATCTGCAGAATGGCTCTGTTGAGAAACTTGCAGTGGAACAGAGAAAATAAATATAAGGATGTAGGTTTCCTTCATCTTCTAATATCCAGTTAGTTTTTAGGACTTCTCAATGATTCCTTCAAAATAGATACTAAGGCTGGACACTTCTCTCCACCTTCATCAATACCTTGCTATCTGACCTGTCTCCATCTCTTTCTTGGACCCCTCCAACACCCTCATTACTGGCTCCATGCTCCACTCTGGCCTCTATAGTCCTTAAGATCTTTGAGGGCACCTGGGTGGCTCAGTCGGTTTAGCATCTCCTTTGGTTTGGGTCATGAACCCAGGGTCCTGGGATCAGGTCCTGCATTGGGCTCCCTGCTCAGCGAGGAGTCTGCTTCTCCCTCTACCCCTGCCCCTTGCTTGCACTCTTGCTCTCTCTCAAATACCTTTTTTTTTTTTTCAAATAAGATCCTTTGAAAGCACAAATCATATCATGTCGCCCTTCTATTCAGAAGGCTCCACAGCTCTTATCACAAAGACGAAATAAAATCCAGAGCCCTTCCCAAGCATTATGGGGCCTTGAGGTCCTTCCTATCTCACCTTGAAGGTTCTAGTCAAACTAGCTCTTGCTCCTAGAATGCTCCAGGCCTCCTCCTGCCTCAGGACCTTTGTACCAGACTCTTCCACCTGATTGACATGCTCTCCTCACCTCTACCCCCATTCTCCACTGCTAGCTGCTTATCACTCAGATCTCAGCTTATATGTCACCTTTTTGGGTCTCAGGTGTGCTCTCCTCCCCCAACCCCAAGCACTCTGAAGCACACACTCCTATTTTGTTTTCTTCCCAGCCCTGTATTTCCTTGTTTGTTTATTTTCTTATTCATAGTAGTTCCCCTTTCCTCCATGACCAGAAATACAAGCTCCCCAATGGCAGAGACCCTGCCTGCCTTGCCCATTACTGTACCTCCAGCTCCTAGAACACTGATGGGCACATAGTAGGAGCTCAACTTTTACTGTCAAATACGTGTCCCCATGCCAGGAGCACCCTGCTAGTAAGTGTCAAAGGCCAGTTTGAGTTTACCAATTGATGAGCCCTTGTGAACCAGTTCCTGCCTCCTGCCTCTGCCGGCAGCAGGCTTAAGCAGCAGGGGTGGCTGATGCCCACTGGCCCAGAATGGGGCGCCCAGCCCAAGAAGAGCACTGTCCAGTGGCTATCTGCAGACCACGTCCCTGGGGAAGTCTGCCTGGCCCATCCCCGAGCTATTGAGACGTACATGGGGAGGGAAAGGCAAGGACTTCAGCTCCATTCCCACGACACCCACACCCCTGGCTCATCCAGCGGCCTCTTGGAAGCCTTGGGGCTAAGTCTGGGCCCAGACCCAGGAGAATTTTTCTTTTTGGCTACTCTCCTAAAGCGGCAGAAAGGCTATTCAGGAGTAAGGGGAATGACATTTTCTCACTAGAAACTGGAGTCCTGGTATCCAGCTTCCTGGGATCTCTGTCATCTCTGTCATCAGCCCACACAGCCCAGCAAGTGAGTCAACCTTTTAAGCCACTAGGCTCTCACCCAATTCAAAATGATAAAAATAAATGCGAGCGGTGTAATTCAGAGAGCTGAGCAAGAAGGGCCAATCATGAAAACAACAGTGGCAGCTAACTGCATTTGAGCAATTATTAGGTATCTGATGCTAAACATGTATTCTCTTACAGGATCCATAACACAGTGATATGAGCTTAAAATGATTACCAATGACCACTGCCCCTAGCTTAGACAGGAGGAAACTGAGGTCCAGAGAAGTAAAGTAATGCATCCACGGGTACACAGATAGAAAGCAGTTGATTGTTTCCAAAAGCAAATCAAACCAGTGCTCTCTACCCTCATTGAAAGATCCCTCTGGGCTTGGGCCCTTCAAATACAAAAGTTACGGCAGGGGAGAGGCAGTTAACAAGACTAGATGATCGGTAGAGTATCACCTTCTGCTCAAAGTTTGCCTTTCCCACAGGTGGTGATGACCTTTCAGGCAGACCTGGCATTTCCATATTGGTACTGAAAATTAATCTCCGCCCTTCCTAAGCTTCAAAGGGGTCCTGTCACCTCTCAAAGAGGACCTGGTCTAGAAAAAGTCTCTGGAGAAGTGAGATGCCCACCCACGCAACCTTATCTCAAATTCTTGAGGGAAAGCTTTAGGGGAGCCTGAAATAATTCTTCTCCTTGAAGTTTAATGATTTTAAAAGAAAAAGGCTGAAATTTGCACACCACCACTCTGCTCTGCTGATGACAAGCTCCAGAGCAAGACAGAGAATAAGCAAAGTGGACTTGGCCCAGCTGGCTGTTTGAAAAAAATAAATTCTTCCCCAAGCTGGCAGATCCTGTTGCCCGGCAAAGCAGTCACTCAGATTCTCCTGTAACAAACATGGAACACTTCCCTTTCCCTCTGATCTTGATGTCCCGCGCCTGCCCACGTGGCTCTGGAGGCTGGTACCTCCTCAGTGACATGTGACCCGGTTGACACCAACTTGACTGACACAAAAACATGTGTCTGGCCAAGAGAAGCAGTTTAAGAAAGCTAAGGAACTTCCTCGGCGCCATTTGCTAACCATCCCCAGAAGGGGAGACCTTGATGGACAGAATGGTTAGAAATCAATCCAGCTCCAGAAAACAAGTCCTCTGCTCAGGGACACCAGACCTAAGAGAACAGTCCACGGAGAAGCAATCAAGTTTCTGTGCTGTCTCAGTCACCCGAGATCACTCCTCCCTGCCATGGGCTCCGATTTCTGCAAACTAGAAACCTCCTGGCTAAAGCCATATTCCTAGCCCACAGCTTCTCCATGAAACTTTGTCTCCCTTTGCCTTCTTTCAGAGAGAAGGCAGATTTATGAGCAGACAGCAGTGTTTGAAATTAAGATTAGCTAACAGTTCTATCAAACCACATTCAAAAACAGCACATGGGGTAAAAGTTTAAAGATGAGCCCTAGAGAAATTCCTGAAAGGAGTTAGGAGTCCCTGAAATGCAGAAAAGGGACGACACAAACGATTCTCCCCACTTCACAGGATGGAAAACTGAGGCCTGGGATGTGGCAGACACTGTGTACTGGGTATGACTGGGCAAGGGGAGTGGGGATTCTAAAGCGACGCGGCACAGGTGGCCTCCCAGTCCTTTGGCACGCTGTAAGGCCCAGGCGGCAGCTGCCCCACCCGGTTCCCCCCCCCCCAAACCCGTCGGTCCCGCCCACACCTACGGCCTGGTCCCGCCCACTCACCTCGGCCCCGCCTCGCCCCTCCCTCGCTCCCATTGGCCCAGCCTCCCCAGGCCCGCCTCTCCGCGCCTCCCAACATATAAAAGCCCCCCGCCCCGTCCCGCCGACCTCCACTCGCCGCCGGCCTGCTAGCGCCCGCCCCTTGCGGGGGCTGGGCCCCGGACCCCAGGGGCGGGTGGTGTCGCCCCAGCCGGGCCCCGGCCCCCTCCCCCACGGCCCCGACAGTCGGCGCCGCCATTTTGACCGACCGCCCCTTCCCCCCGGACTATGATTACAGCGACACCCGCCGCCCGGGCCCCGCCGTGCTCCCTGGCCCGGCCCGCCACCCTGGGGCCGCCCCGGTTACCTCGGCTTCTTCCTACTTCTGTCCGCAGAAGGGCTTTCCAGAGGTCTCGGAGGCGATGTTGGGAAGGGGACGGAACGTGCCGGGGTCCCTGGGCCGGGCGGGGGGGATGGGGGTGGGGGTCGGCCGGGCGGTTGTTGTTGTTGACTCGCGTTGCCGGGTTGCTTGGTCGCCACGACTACCGTGGCTATGGCGCCTCCGTTTCCCTCACCGGGGCAACTGTTGCTACCCACCCTACACACGTCATGGGCGGGGGCGGAGTCCCGGGTGATTGGCGGCGCCGAGAGAAGTGATTGGACGGGGCTAGGGCCTGCTCCTAAGCTATTGGTCCCAAGTCACGCTTTTCAACACACTCTCGACTTCTCGGCGCTCTGATTCATCGGTGTGAATGTCCATCAAAGGAAACTGAGCCCTCAAAGGCAGGAGAACCCGTCACTCCTGCAAGGAAGCCGCGGCCTAAGAATAAAGGGGTGGGGTCTGTGAGGTAGGGATTGGTTTGCGGCTGTAAAACCTGCCTTATGTTTCCCCTAAGGGGACGTCAGTCTATTCCAAAGGTTTGCCGCGCTCTCTAGCTGGGAACCGTGCGCATGCGCGGCACGCAAGGCCAACTGGGAATGGTAGTCCGCTCTGCGTACTTTAAACGCCTTACCAACTATAAAAGGCGAGAAAGGAAAGCTCTCTTCCTTCAGACTGCTCGCTTCCCCGGCGGGTCAGTTCCTGGCATCGCGCGCTTACGTCGCGGGAGGAATATGGTGACGTGCCCTGTTCTTCTGTGACGTCAGCTGCGGGGAGCGGGCTAGGGGTTCGATGACGTCACCAGGCGCTCCTACCCTCCCCTCATTGCCCTCTGGCGGTGGGATGGTCGTGGGGAACCAAGGTGCGGTTCGGTTCCAGGTCCCATCCCCTGAGCAAACTTCCCCCGCCGCCCCACCCGCGGCCACCTTTGCCTAGACCCAGCCTCCGCGCCTGCTCCCGCTTTCCCGCCCTCTCCAGCCGGGAAAGGTCACAGCTGCCGGGACAACCGCGGCTATCTCGGCCCCGCAGGCGGTGCGGAGGGCCCTGGGAAAGGTCTCCCGCCGACGGTGGATTTAATTAGAGGCTTCTATCGGGGGCGATAAGCAAAGGTCGGCACCCAGCCCCTCCCGGGGGAGCCCCGGCTGCCCTTCAGACTCCACACCGCCCCCCCACACACACATTGCGCTCCCCAACACCGTCGTCCTCGCCTGTTTCCGCCGGCGAGAAGAGACAGAAGCGGGTTAAGATTAGGGAGAGAGCGCCTCGGGCACAAAAACTCAATCAAGATAAATGGCATTCTAATCCACTATTTTTTCCCAATATTTTTTTTAATTTATATATTTGTCAGAGAGAGGGAGAGAGAGCGAGCACAGGCAGACAGAGTGGCAGGCAGAGGCAGAGGGAGAAGCAGGCTCCCTGCCAAGCAAGGAGCCCGATGTGGGACTCGATCCCAGGACGCTGGGATCATGACCTGAGCCGAAGGCAGCCGCTTAACCAACTGAGCCACCCAGGCGTCCCTTTCCCAATATTTTTTACGTATCAAAATTAATGCGAAAAAAAATCCATGAAGAGCAAAAACCCGAAATTTTAAATAAAGATAAGATCCGCCAGGACTGAGATTAAGGTAAGGTGAGTCATGCAAGTGCAGGATCGGATCTTGTCTTTTATTTTTTTTAAAACAAAAACGTATTTTAATCATTGAATTTTTTTGCTTTAATTCTGATCTTTCAAAATATTATCTTGATAAGTGAGGTTTTTGGTACCCTGCTCTTCAATTTTGCGCCCTCGTCTCCACCAGAAACAGTGAGGAAAATAAAAGCAAAGGCTCAGAGCCCATGGTTCTAATTCCACTATCTCCGAGCTTGTTTCCTAGTTCAACCAATTTCACACCTCCTGTGTGCAAGGCCCGGGCTGTAAAAGTAAAGAAAGCAGACAAATCCTTAGACCTTGCATTCTACCAGGGGAGACACAATCATTAGTGAGATTAATACATGAGATAGGTTTCTGAGGGCTGTAAGAGCACCATAAGAGGATGTGGGGAGGAGTGAGAAAGGGTGCTGTAGCCTGTGTACCCGGAGGAGGGGTCATGCAAACTGAGCGTGAGTAGTGAGAAACAAGCCCCATAAAACCCAGTTGGAGGGAACCGCAGAGGCAAAAGCCAGGCAGGGAAGGAACAAACATCTGGCTGGGGGAGAATGAGCAAAGAGAAAAGTGTCGGACGTGAAGTCAGAGAAGTATAGGTAGCCAGATGACTTCTCAGATATCCTCCCAACAACTCAGCAAAGTGGAATATTCCCCCCCCCCCCACTAGATGGGTAAGCAAACAGCATCTCAGAGTTGGAAGGTGCTCCCTTGGGATCACACGACTGGAGGCAGCAGAGCCCAGACAGCCTGTCTCCTTTTCTGGGACTTTCCAATGTGCTTTCATGCCCCTGGATATGAACCTCAAAGGAAGAGGAGACACAGCAGCAGTCCCAACCTGCCTGGAAACACTGGCTGAGCCCCAGCCCTGACAAGTCCCCCCAAGAATTCATGAGACTTCCAGGCATAAGGTGTCCAGGATAAATCTGAGCTGGCAGAGCGAGTCACTCAGCTGTGCAGCTCCTGTGCGACAGGTGGAGGTCCCAGGGCCAGTCCTGTGGGGAATGGGGACTAGAAACCCTATTTCCACCTCCCACCCATTTCCCCACCTCCCTGGGGTCCCTAAGCCCCAAGGTGGGCACAGCCAAGCCTGAAAATTATTTCTTCAATCACAAATATTTATCATAAGCCTTTGTGGCAGGGAAGACAGTGTGGGCTAGAAGTGTTCTAATTTTTTTTTTAATCTGATAGTACTTGCATGGGTATATAAAGATGCCCTGAGCTCTCCATTCAAAGACCGTGTACTTGGGGCGCCTGGGTGGCTCAGTGGTTAAGCCTCTGCCTTCGGATTAGGTCATGATCTCAGGGTCCTGGGATCAAGCCCCACATCGGGCTCTCTGCTCAACGGAGAGCTTGCTTCCGCCTCTCTCTCTGCCTCCCTCTATGCCTACTTGTGATCTCTCTGTCAAATAAATAAATTTAAAAAACAAAACAAAACACTGGTACTTAAAAGTAAGGGATTAAGGATGGTCTTGCCTCCCCAGTGTTAGCTGTAGTGGTCACTAACAGTCCAAGAAGAATGCCAGCTTAAAAATTTAGGAGGGGGACGCCTGGGTGGCTCAGTTGGTTAAGCAGCTGCCTTCGGCTCAGGTCATGATCCCAGCGTCCTGGGATCGAGTCCCACATCAGACTCCTTGCTCGGCAGGGAGCCTGCTTCTCTCCCTCTGCCTCCCTCTGCCAGTGTTCGCTCTCTCTCTCTCTCTCTCTGACAAATAAATAAGTAAAATCTTAAAAAAAAAAAAATTTAGGAGGAATGGGAGAATTAGAAAAATCCCCATTTTCTGGAGCACCTGGGTGGTTGGTTAAGTTGGCTCAGTTGGTTAAGCGTCTGCCTTTGGCTCAAGTCATGATCCCAGGGTCCTGGGATCGAGCCCCAAATTGGGCTCCCTGCTTGGTGGGGAGCCTGCTTCTCCCTCTCCAGCTCTCCCGTGCTTGTGTTCCCCCTCTCGCTATTTTTGTCATAAATAAAAATATATAGATTTTTAAGATTTTATTTATTTATTTGACAGACAGAAATCACAAGTAGGCCGAGAGGCAGGCAGAGAGAGAGGAAGGGAAGCAGGCTCCCCGCCAAGCAGAGAGCCCGATGCGGACCCTGGGATCATGACCTGAGCCAAAGGCAGAGGCTTTAACCCAGTGAGCCACCCAGGCGCCCCAATAAATTAAAAAAAAAAAATTAAAAAAAAAGAAAAATCATTTTGCAAAAGTTGAGGAAATAATTGATTTTGGCAGTGATCATCAGTGGACATTATAAAGCGTCAGGTGAAAAGATGATAGGGAACAAAACACGCACAGGGGGCCGGGTGGCTTGCTGGATGTAGGAGAGTGGACTTCATCACGGAAGCCAGACTGTTACCAGGGTTACTTGCAATGAAGCTCCACACCACAGGAAAGGGACCTGTGGCCTCAGAAGTAAGTTCACAGCTTCCCCTATGACACATCTTGCCAAAATGTAAAACCTGACTCTGATTAAGTCTCTCAACCTAACATCCAGTTTGCACAAAATGGAAAGAATAGAGACAAATGTCCACATCAGGGGCCCCGGGGTGGCTCAGTCTATAGGGCATCTGACTCTTGGTTTTGGTTCTGGTCATGATCTGGGGGTCATGGGATCAAGCCCCTTGTTCGGCTCTGAGCTCAGCAAGGAGTTTGCTTGAGATTATTCGTCCCTCTCCCTCTGCCCCTCCCTGCTCCTCTAAAATAAATAAAATCTTAACAAAACCAACAACAAAAAACCAAAAAGCAAAAGAAAACATCAGGAAGCAACAGACAAATCCAGAGCAGAGGGTGGGGTGTCTCTTCAACAAGTCAGTCCCGGAAAAAAGGAGTGGTGACTTTTCCAGGGCCAAATTGTTCTTTGTGGCGAGGGACTGTCCTCTGCATCATAGGATACTGGGCAGTATCCTGGCCACCATGAGACGCCAAGAGCACCCTCCTTCTCTTGCCAGATTGCTCTGGCTAACATTTCCAGTACTGTGTTGAATAAAAGTAATGGCAACCAATGGAGCCAAAAGAGAAGGGGTACCCTTCTCTTGTTCCTGTGTTAGAGGAAAAGCTTTCAGTGTTTCACCAGTGAGTATGATGTCCGCTGTGGGCTTGTCAAATATGGCCTTTATCATGTTGAGCTATTTTCCCTCTATGCCCAGTCTGTTGAGAGTTTTCATCATGAAAATATATTGAATTTTGTCAAATGCTTTTCTGCATCTATGGAGATGATCATATGACTTTTATCATTTTGTTAATGTGGTGTATCACATTGATTTGCAGATACTGAGCCATTCTAGCATCCCTGAAATAAATCCCTTTTAATCATGGTGTGTGATGCTTTAAATGTATTGTTGAATTTGGTTCACTAATATTTTGCTGAGGATTTTTGCACCTGTATTCATCAGGGATATTGACCTATGATTTTCCATGTGGCTATTAAAACTAAAAGTAACTACATTAAAAATGCAATGAACAATTTAGTTCCTCATTCCTCCTGAACTCATTTCAAGCACCCAATAAACACATGTACCCTGCGGCTACCATGTTGGAAAGCACAAATATAGAACACTCCCATGATTGTAGAAAGTTCTATTGACCTGGGCTGCTCTAAATCAACCCTGAAAAGATGTTTCAGAGACTCAGGAAAACTTGAATATGTGTGTGGTGTAAGATGATAATGAATAATGATTGTATATTTGTCTTTGTGTAAATGTCCTTATTTTCCAGAAAGGCATGCTATGGTATTAGGAGATGAAAAATGATGTCATAAGGTTGAAATGAGATAGTGTGTTTAAAACATCTAGCACAAAACCAGGCACCCATCAAATCCTTAATAAATGTTAGTGTTAATTAATATAAAAGTTTGGAGAAAGGGAAAATTGGGAAAAATATTTACAATTCATTTTACAACCAGACAGTAAATCTCCTTCATATACAAAGGACCCCTAGAAATCAAGAAGAAAAAGATCAACAACCCAAAAAATAATGGATAAAGAAGGTAGCCAGAGAGGAAAGAGAAAATTATAATAGTTCTGGAACCTATGGAATATGTTCCACAGCACTTGTGGAAGAGAAATGTAAATATTCTCCATTCTGACATACCATTTTCCACCCTTTATACTGGCAAAAATCCAAAGGTTGATACACTCTGTCAGTGAGGCTACAGAGAAACAAAAATCTCATTAGTTGCCAGAGGGAGTATGAATTAATCTATCCCCCAAAGGGGAAATTTGAAATATCTATAAAAAGCACAAATACACAGGGGTGTATTTTAAGTGCTCCTTTTTATGTAAAAGCAGGTGTGGGGGGGATTAGAACCTATATTCATATTTGTTTGTACAGGTGCACAGAAATTCTGAAAAGATACTCAGAGGGCGCCTGGGTACCCAGTTGGTTAAGCAGCTGACTCTTGAATTCAGCTCAGATAATGATCTTGGGGTTTGGAGACTGAGCTCCACATCTGGCTTCGAGCTCAACAAGGAGTCTGCTTGAGAATTCTCTCTCTTCCTCTCTTTCTGTCTCTCCCTCCACTCGAGCATTCTGTCTCTCTCTAAAATAAATAAATCAGGGACCCCTGCGTGGCTCAGTGGGGTAAGCCTCTGCCTTTGGCTCAGGTCATGATCTCAGGGTCCTGGGATTGAGCCCCGCATCGGGCTCTCTGCTCAGCAGCAAGACTGCTTCCCCCTCTCTCTCTGCCTGCCTCTCTGCCTACTTGTGATCTCTCTCTCTCAAATAAATAAATAAAATCTTAATAAATAAATAAATAAATAAACAAATAAATCTGGAACCCCTGGGTGGCTCAGTTGGTTAAGCATCTGACCTAGGCTCATGTCATGATCTCAGGGTCCTGGGATCAAGCCCTGTGTGGGGCTCCCTGCTCAGTGGGGAGTCAGTGTGTCCCTCTCCCTTTGCTTCTCCTCCTGCTTGTGCTCTCTTTCTCTGTCAGATAAATAATAATAATAATAATTTAGACTAATTTATTAATATGAATAAATAAATAAATCTTTGTTTAAAAAAAAAGAATAAGAAAAGAAAGATACTCAGGAAATCAAGAGCAGTGGGTTACCTGGAGGGGAAAGGAGGGGTCTGAGATTGGGAAGGAGATATTGCAGCATAAACATTCTTACACTTTTTCTTTTTTTTTTTTTAAGATTTTATTTATTTATCCGACAGAGAGAGATACAGGGAGAGTAGGAACACGAGCAGAGGAACTGGGAGAGGGAAAATCAGGCTTCCCACCAAACAGGGAGCCTAGTGCGGGGCTTGATCCCAGGACTCTGGGATCATGACCTGAGCCTAAGGCAGACACTTAACAACTGAGCCGCCCAGGCGCCCCACACTTTTTGTTTCTTGATGCACCAGAATGTACTGACCATTCAGAAATAGGATTAGTTAAGAACTTTGGAAAGAGTGGCTTTGTTTGGGATTGGTAAAAGTGGGGTGCATTTTTATGCTGACTGAAAACAATGATAATGAAAATAATAATGATATTGGGAGCATATAACATTTCCAGATTCTTTTTTTTTTTAAGATTTTATCCATTTATTTGGGATAGAGAGAACATGAGAGAGAGAGCATGAGCCAGGGGACAGAGGGAGAGAGAGAAACAGACTCCCCACTGGGCAGGGAGCCCAATGCAGGGCTCCATCCCAGAACCCTGACATCATGACTTGAGCCAAAGGCAGACGTTCCACTGACTGAGCCACCCAGGCACCCCCGATTCTTATGTATTTGTTTCCTACAGCTGCTGTTACAGTTTGCCACTGTTGGGTGGCTTACAAAAACAGAAATTTATTCTCTTACAGTTCTAGAGCCTGGAAGTCTGAAATCAAAGTGTCAGTAAGACTATGCTCCCTCTAGCTCTAGGGAAAGATCCTTCCATGTCTCTTCCAGCCTCTGGTGGCTCCAGACATGACTCGGCTTCTTCATGCACATCATTCCAATCTCTGCCTCTGTCTTCCCATGGCCTTGTCTCTTCTGTTTGTCTTCAGCAACTGTCCTTGGATTTAGGGTCCAACCAGATAATCCAGGAGGATCTCATCTCTAAGTCCTTAATTACATATGCAAAGACCCTTTTCCCGAATAATATCATGTTCCAAGTTCCCGAGGGTTAGCAGACAGAGCTATCTTTCTGCGGGTCACATGCAATCCACTGCATTTCGGTGTGTGCTATGCGTGGAGCTGAGCGCTTTGCATAATGTCACTAAAGTCCCCGAACAGCCCCGTGAAGGACATGTGCTTATTAACTCCATCTTCACAATGAACTCAGAGAGGTGCCACGCCTGGCTCAAGGTCACAGGGGAACTGGAATTTTTTGTTTTAAGATTTTATTTATTTATCTGACAGAGAGATCACAAGTAGGCAGAGAGGCAGGCGGAGAGAGAGAGGAGGAAGCAGGCTCCCTGCCTAGTGAGAGCCCAATGTGGGGCTTGATCCCAGGACCCTGAGATCATGACCTGAGCCGAAGGCAGAGGCTTAACCCACTGAGCCACCCAGGCCCCCCGGGAACTGGCATTTGAATGCAGCTCTATTGGGCTCAAAACTCGGATTCTGTGTGAGGCACAAAACAGCCTTCCCATTCTGGGCCAGTCAGTCACAGTCAGACAAGCCGCCATTACTTCCTGGCGTGATCTTTCCCAGCCTGTGAGCTAGGCACTGGGGATATGGAGAAAAGGGCAGGAGGGTACATCCCTGGAGGGTCGCCAGGAGAAGAGGAGGTGGAGGGGAGTCTATTATTCATCAGCCCTTTCAAAGCAGTACGATCAGATATGACTCCTGCCTCTGGAGCATTGCCTTGGCCCAAGACACCACACGGGGCAGACGAGGCCAGGAGTTTGTCATGAAGAAAAGGACAAAGGAATAAACTTCGAATCCAAAGGGTACGTGTCAGGTAGAAATGACATTTAAACAGCACTTACTGCCTGCCACAAAGGGTTTTAAGATGTACTCATTGATTCTTTCCTATTTAACAGGTGAGAAAACCAAGGGAGAGAGAGGTTAAGTGACCTGCCTATGGTCACCCAGCAGGAAAGAGGCAGAGATGTGTTCCAACCCAGCTCAGCCCATCACCAGAGCCCCTATTGTTGTTTATTTAAGTTGGGCTGAAATTGATCGCATAAAATTAACTGTTAAAGCCAACAATTCAGTCACATATATTCACGATGTTGTACCCACACTACCTCTGTCCAAAACATCTTCACCCCCCCAAGTTATACCCAGTGGTGATTACTCCCCATTCTGTCCTCCTCCCAGCCTCCACCGGCAACGACCAGTGGGCTTTCTGTCTCTATGGATGTGTCTGTTTGGGGTCATTTTAGATCAATGGAATCATGTAATATGGGACCTTCTGGCTCTGGCTTCTTTCACTCGGTGTAATGTTTTCAGGGTTCATCCACATTATAACATTATCAGGGGGCACCTGGGTGGCTCAGTGAGTTGAGCTTCTGCCTTCGGCTCAGGTCATGATCTCGGAGTCCTGGGATTGAGCCCTGCATTGGACTCTCTGCTCAGTGGGGAGCCTGCTTCTTCCTCTCTCTCTGCCTGCCTCTCTGCCTACTTGTGATCTCTGTCTGTCAAATGCAAAAATAAAATCTTTAAAAATCTTATAAAAAAATAACATTATCAGAACTTTATTCCTTTTAGGGGCACCTGGATGGCTCAGTTGGTTAAGCGATTGCCTTCAGTTCAGGTCATGATCATTGAGCCCCACATAGGGATCCCTCTTCAAATGGGAAGCCTGCTTCTCTCTTGGCTTATGCTCTCTCTCTGTCAAGTAAATTAATAAAATATTTTTTAAAAAACAAGAACTTCATTCCTTGTCATGACTGACTCGTATCCCATTGTGTGGGTCTACCACATCTGGTTTACCCACTCAACTGTTGATGGGAATTTGGGTCATTTCTGCTTTCTGGCTGTTGTGAATAGAGTGCTGCTATACACATGTGTACAAATAGCATTGAAGTGGTTAATTTTTTGTATAGGAATTTTACCCCAATATTTTATTTTGTTTAGATTTTATTTATTTGAGAGAAAGAACATGCACAAGCAGGGGGAGAAGCAGAGGGAGAGGGACAAGCAGACCCCTTGCTGAACTCCCCAAAGTGGGGCTCTATCTCATGACCCTGAGATCATGACCTGAACTTAAACCAAGAGTTAGACACTTAACCCACTGAGACACCCAGGTGCCCTTACCCCCAGTATTTTTATTATTTTTATTTTTTAAAATATTTTATTTATTGGGACGCCTGGGTGGCTCAGTTGGTTGGACGACTGCCTTCGGCTCAGGTCATGATCCCAGAGACCCGGGATCGAGTCTCGCATCGGGCTCCCAGCTCCGCGGGGAGTCTGCTTCTCCCTCTGACCTTCTCCTCGCTCATGCTCTCTCACTGCCTCTCTCTCAATTAAATAAATAAAATCTTAAAAAAATATATATTTTATTTATTTAATTGAGAGAGCGAGTGGTTGAGAGAGGAAAGAGAGCACAGGCCAGGGGCGGGAGGAGCGGAGAGAGAGAGAGGAGCAGAATCCCCACTGAACAGGAAACCTGATGCAGGACTTGATCCCAAGATCCCATGATCAGGACCTGAGCAGAAGGCAGATGCTTAACCAACTGAGCCACCCAGGAGCTCCCTACCCCAATATTTTAAAAAAGGAATGCTATTAGCTGAGAAGACCTAGAAACAATGTCCTGCCCACCCCATCCCCCATCCCCAGTAGTGATGAGCACAGCCAGCACCCCAGTCTTGACTTTTCAGTGCCATTCTCCAATAAAGGGAATCCAGACTCTTTGGGAAAGTGGCCGATTCTAGGATTGGGACAGGGAAAACACAAGGCAAGCCCCATATTTCTCATTGTGCCAGACAATAAGAAGCACTAAAAAACTAAAAACCAAAATCAGACAAAACCTGTGGAGTCATGTTAAAAGGACAGTGCATGAACTGAAATGCTTAGAGCAAGAGACAATTGAAAGAGCTCCCAGTGGCCACAGCTGGAACAATGTGGGCAACAAAATAAATAACAATAGTGTTGCATTATAATCCAAAGGATAATAACCGTTTACAAGCCCATACTGGCATAAATAAATGACTGGATAAACAAATAACTGGAGACAGAACAGCTCTTCCTTCCAGAAGTCCAAATCATAAATAATGGTAAATGTAGAAGGAATGGGGCAATGGAAAATTACTAATAAACAAAACAAATACCATGGGAATAATTTCTATACACACGATCCCCTCAGAACGCTAAAATCAGTGGGTAGACTTTAAATGGAAATGGGATCAGGGCGCCTGGGTGGGGAAGTACGTTAAGGGTCTGCTTCTTGATTTCAGCTCAGGTCATGATCTTAGGGTTGTGGGATCCAGCTATGTCAGGCTCCCGCTCGGAGAAACTGCTTGAGGTCCTCTTTCCCTCCCTCAACCTCTGTGCCTCCTCCCTCCCCACTGTGCCTGAGAACTCTCTCTCTCTTAAAAAAAAAACAAAACAAAAACCTCTTTAAAAAATAATAAAATAGGGGCGCCTGGGTGGCTCAGTGGGTTAAAGCCTGTTCTCCCTCTCTCGCTGCCAGCCTCTCTGCCTACTTTGATCTCTCTCTCTCTGTGTCAAATACATAAATTTAAAAAAATCTTTTTTTTTTTAAGATTATTTATTTATTTATTTGATAGAGATTACAAGTAGTCAGAGAGGCAGGCAGGGAGAGAGAGGAGGAAGCAGGCTCCCCGCTGAGCAGAGAACCTGATGTGGGGCTTGATCCTGGGATCATGACCCGAGCCGAAGGCAGAGGCTTTAACCCATTGAGCCACCCAGGCGCCCCTAAAAAATTCTTTAAAAAATAATAAAATTAAGGGAAACAGGACCTTCTCATAGCTTTAAAATGTTTCACCCAAAACATTTTTCAATTACTACACTTTTAACACATGTCCACAAATTCTTCTAAAATTCTCCCTTCCCAAAAGGTCAAGATTAATTCCTCTGTCTTGGTGGGAGGCTGGAAATGTTGTTTTCTGGACCCGAGTCATGGTTACACAGTCTGTTTGGTTTGTGAAAATTCTTCCAGGTGTCCCCTTACGATTGGTGCATTTTTCCTTAGGTGTAGTCCTACTTTGATCGAAAGTTCAAATTGTTAGAATACAAAAGGAAATCAAAAAAGGAAAGAAAAGGAGACAAAGAACTAACTATCTGTCTCAGATAACACTCACCTGTGAGTGTTAGAATTGTACCGAAAAGCAAAGTAGTGATGACTGAAGGCAGGATGACGGCTACCTCTGGGGGGAGGGCGGGGCTGTGAGCAGAGAGGATACGCAGCAGGGGGTGTCTATGCTCCTGGCAACATCCTACTTCCGGACCTGAGTAATGCTATCGTGGGTGTCCTGTTTATGATTCCTTAAATTTTACATTCTTGTGTTCTGGAGCCAGCTGATTCCAACTTGTGAGAACTGATAGTTAACTTTTCAGGACTTTGGTGACCACCCTGACATCCCATTGATAGCTTGAAATTGACCAGAAATAAAAAACTGCTACAAAGTCAGGGTCTTTTTTTTTGGCCTGGAGAACCCATTTTTTTTTGTTGTTTCTTTGTTTTTTTTTTTTAAATATATTTATTTATTTGACAGAGAGAGGGATCACAAGTAGGCAAAGAGGCAGGGAGAGAGAGGGGGAAAGCAGGCTCCCCACTGGGCAGGGAGCCCGACATGGGGCTCGATTCCAGGACCCTGAGATCATGACCGGAACTGAAGGCAGAGGCTTAACTCACTGAGCCACCCAGGTGCCCTTGGAGAACCCATTTGTAAACATTTCTTGGCACGTCACGGCTTCTCTATGTATATTAATTAAACATTTAAAAATTATTATTATCATTAAAAAAAAATTTTTTTTAAGATTTTATTTGTTTATTTGACAAAGAGAGACACAGCAAGAGTGGGAACACAAGCAAGGGCATAGGGAGAGGGACGCCTGGGTGGCTCAGTTGGTTAAGCGCTGCCTTCGGCTCAGGTCAGCATGATCCCAGCGTCCTGGGATCGAGTCCCACATTGGGCTCCTTGCTCAGCAGGGAGCCTGCTTCTCCCTCTGCCTCTGCCTGCCACTCTGTCTGCCTGTGCTCGCTCTCTCGCTCTCTCTCTGACAAATAAATAAAGAAAAAAAAATTAAAAAAAAAAAAAAGGGTATAGGGAGAGGTAGAAGCAGGCTTCCCCACTGAGCAGGGACCCCGATTCAGGGCTTGAATCCCAGACCCTGGGATCATGACCTGAGCCGAAGGCAGATGCTTAACAATTGAACAACACAGGCACCCCCAAAATTATTATTTTTTAAAATTGTGGTAGAAATACACATCAAATTTGCCATCTTAACCATTTTTAAAACAAAGTGACATCAAGCACATTCACCATCCATCTCCAGAACTCTTTTCATCTTGCAAAATTGAAACTCTGTCTCCATAATAGTATTTTTTAATCCTTAAAACTTTCCCTTAGAGGGCATGGATTCTGGAGCCAGATGGCTCTTTTGGAATCTCCATCTCCACTCCCTCCCCCCCCTTACTAGCTGAGCCTGGGCACCTTCTGGCACCACTCTGTGCCTCGATTTCCTTGCCTGTAATATGGGAATAATCTTAGTCCTAATCTCCTAGTCCAGTGGCTCTCAAAAGCGTGGTTCCTGGACCACCACAGCACCAGCAAGGACTAGAAATGTGTTGCAAATGCAGATACTCAGATGCTCTGTAAATAGGGCCCAAGAGGTTAAAGCCCTGTTTTAAAATAGGGTTTTAACAAGCCCTCCAGGAGATTATGAGGCTTGCTCAAATTTGAGAACCATATCAGAGGTTTTTGGGAGAATCGAGTAGATATAAAATACTTAGAGAGGTGCCTGGCCTCGCAGCACAGCCCATACTATGGAAATGCTCATTATCATTGTTGATATTATTCATAGAGGAGGTCCTGCCCAATGCGGGGGTGGAGGGGGGTGGAGGATGGGGGGGTGGGGGGGGGTGGTTGCGGTATCTGGCTGTGTCTGGCTGTGTCCTCTCTTCCAGTGTGGTGGGGTCTGGATTCCTGGTCTCTGCTGAACTGAGACCTTCTCGCCCTCTCTGTTGAAGATGACAGTGAGCCGGACCACGTCACTCCATCCATGGTTAAAGGTTATCGCTAGCTCCTGGAAACGGGAAAGGTCGGGGTGGGGGGGCCATGCCCGCGTCCCCTCTGCTGAAGGAGATAAAGGAGGTCACTTGCCTTCTCCATGACGGGTGGGGGGAGCCAGGATGTATAAATGGGGGGCCAGGAGGCAGCAGCGACATAGACACCCAGGGAAGTGCCTCGCTGCGCCCCAGAGTCACAGGTGTTCCTGTCCAGCATGGCCAAGTGCCGGCTGCTGCTGCTGCTGCTAACTGCGTGGGTGCTGGCGGGGGGGCTGTGGCTGACGCCTGAGGCCCGAGCATCGCCCTACGGGGTGAAGCTCTGCGGCAGGGAATTCATCCGGGCAGTCATCTTCACCTGCGGGGGCTCCCGGTGGAGACGGTCGGACATCCTGGCCTCTGAAGCTACAGGTGAGGCTGGGAAGGGAGGGTGTGGACAGTGGATGGAACATGGGATGGTCCAAAGAGCCAGGGACAGGGCAGAAGAGTCCTGTCCTACTACATGCAACTGGGGAAACTTGCTCAGGCCTCAAAGCTGGGAAGAGGTGAGGCGAGCCAGTTAGCAGAGCTGGGATGGGGGGAGGCAAGCCATCCACACCCTCTAGTCATCACAGAACTCGCTGCTATTTCTGGAGCACCTGCCGAGTGTGAGCCTGCCTTAAGGAAGAAGACTGCTGCTTGCACAACTCCTAGGATGGGGGGTCGGGGTGGGAGGTGGGATGCCATTTAGAAACCCACATTGAAGTGCTTTTCAGCCTCTGAGGAAGATAGTGGGGGGTACACAGGGCCAGATTTTGCCACCTAGCAGGTGACTCTCCTAACGAGTTGATTACCCTCTCTGAGCCCCTTTTATCTGAAAATAGGAGGCACAGTTCGTGAATCTCCCAGGATGGTTAAGTGATAACACCGAGTCCAAAGCAGATTCGGACACCGTTTAAACCAGGCGGGGGTCTCAGTCAGGGCTCAAGCGGGGGGCGGGGGGCCTTGTTTCATGAGGGGCAGGAGCTGGAAGACACACTGCCTGGGTTCAAGTAGCAGCCCTACAACTTCATAGCTGGGTTTTCTTGTGCAAGATAGTCCACCAGATGGTGCCTCGGGGTTCTCGCCTGGAAATTGGGGATGATAACAGCTGCACTCACCTCATGGGGTTGTCATTGTGAGGCATAAAGGAGTTAATCCACTAAATCCTTTAAAGCAGTGTCTGGCACACAGTAAGTGCTCAATAAATGATCAGTGCTATTTTGAGTGCTTCTTGTACGCCAGACACTGTTCGAAGCTTTTCTATGGGTATTAATGATCTCATCTACTCCATATAAAACTCTAGAAGACAGGAGTTACTACTACCCCCACTTTGCAGAGGAAACCGAGAGTCAGAGAAGTAAATTCATTTGCTCAGGATTGTAACTCAGAGAAACTGGATGGGTGCTTAGCTCTGCTCCCAAACACATGCTCTTTTTTTTTTTTTTTTAAGAGCCCCATTTTATTATTTTTAAATTTAGATTTATTTATTGATTTGAGAGAGAGAGAGAGAACTAGCCTGGTGGGGGGGCAGACAGGAAGGGAGAGACAGAATCTTCAAGCAGACTCCCCACTTCACCGAGCGAGGCTTGACCCATGACCCTGAGATCATGACCTGAGCCAGAATCAAGAGCCGGATGCTTAACCGATGGGAGCCACCCAGGTGCCCCCCAAACACATGTTCTTAACCATCAGTTTCTCAATAAATAAAGAGTAGGAGAAGAGAAATGACAAGAGAGGAAAGGCAAGCTCGGTGAGGTTGAATAATTTGCCCAACAAACCTGGCACCCGGGCCTGAATAGAATAAAACTTTTGGCTGTGAGGCTGCATCACAAGAATGGAAGTAGCTAGGCCAGCCAGACTGTGCTTTTGACAGAAGCTGAGTCCCAAGCACTAACTCTTTTCATCTTCCCGCTTCCCAGATGCAGACTTGGACACAGACAGTGAGGGGGATGAGGCAGTAGCCTCCAGCGAGTGGTTGGCCCGGACCAAGAACCCCCTGGCTTTCTATGGGAGCAAACCCGGCTGGCAGGGAGCTCCCGGGGCTCTGCGCGGTGCCCGCGATGTCGTGGCAGGTCTCTCCAGCAGCTGCTGCAAGTGGGGGTGCAGTAAGAGTGACATCAGCAGCCTCTGCTAGACCAGGGACTGGGCGGCCAGGGGCCCGGGGTCCAGCTGGGCACCCACCTCTGGCCTCTCATGCATTCATTCATCAGCAAGTCAGGTCAGGTGCTTGCACTTGGACACAGTCACCTCTAAATGACCCTGACCTTTGACCAGCCTATCCTGACCCTGAGTAAACTGCACCTACCTGGCCAAATGCGAACCTCTGACCCTGACCCCTGACCTCTCCCCAGGCCATATCACCCCTTTGCCTGGCCTGCACTGTTCTCTGCTGCTGTGGTGCCCCGACTCTACCCCAACCGATCTACCCCCATCCAGACCTTTGCCCACACTGATTCTCTTGCGCCAACTGTGGCCACTGTCTCCTGACCAGAGCAAATTATGTTCCTGCTCCATCCCAGCCTTTGCCCACTCCTTCCTCCCTGCCTTCTTCCCCCTCCCCCCTCCACCTGCTGGGGTTCTCAGGCTGGAGACCCTAGAACTGGTGGTGGGAGCCCTGGGTTCCTTCACATCCTGGGGTGGGAGTCTGCGTGGGAGCACGGATCAGAGCCTTCTTCAACCCCCAAAATAAAAGTTCCAAAGGACTTTGCGGCGGCGTGTGTGTGTCATGGGGAGGGAGGATGCCGCACTCGTCTTAGGGGTGCTCCGCGGCGCCCTGCAGCAAGCCCGGGTCCGTCCCCCCTCCCCTTCCGCAGCCCCAGCCGGCGCGGCGGGGGACTTTCCGCCTCGGAGGGAAGGGGCGGGGTCCCGGAGAGCAAGGTGCGGAGGCGGCTGGGCGCTGACTGACGCTTCCCTTCGCCGCTCGCTGTAGGGGCGGGAGAGCCAGGCGGGCGGCGCGGCCGCGCTGGGCCGGGCAGGGCCGGGCAGGGCCGGGCAGGGCCGGGCGGGACTCCGGGGCGCGTTGGGGCGCCATGCGGGGGCCCCGGGCCCCCCTCTTCGGGCCGCGGCCGAAGCTGGTGCTGCTGCCCCTGCTGTTGCTGTTGGGCCACCGGACTCGGTCCCGGGGTGAGTTGTGGAGCGAGCTCGTGTCAGGCGCCCTGCCGCCGCGATCGCCACGAGAGCACCGAGCCTCCGCGTGCACCGCAAGTTTGCGGAACGAACCCCGGAGGGGCAGATGCCCCTCTGCACCTTCCCGGGCAGGGACCGGGCGGAGAGACGAGTCGGCGAACGGTGTCGAGGGTGGGGGGTCGGCCGCGAGGTGGGAGCCCGAGGCCCAGGGGTGGGGTGGAGGCTCTAGGGGTGGTAACAGGATGTGGCTGGCAGAGGGAGGGGAGGAGTTATGCCCAAAGACTGGGGAGGGGTATCCATCGCCCCCTTCCTGCTACTCTCTCCGGGAAGGGACCCCCGGATCGCCCTCCACAGTTGGCAGAAGTCGGGGGAAATTCAGGTTCTGGGATGTGCAGGATGGGAGAATTGAGCCCCTTCCCTCGGACACCCGCGCGCCCCCACCCCCACCCCTGCCTCCCTCTCCAGACAGCCCTGGGCCACTGCAGTGCTATGGAGTTGGACCCTTGGGCGATCTGAACTGCTCGTGGGAAGCTCTTGGGGACCTGGGAGCACCCTCCACGCTGCACCTCCAGAGCCAGAAGTAGTGAGTACAACCGGCTGACTTGGGGAAACTGACGCTTTAGAGGGTGGCCGCTCAGGTCGTAGCGTACTCGGGTTGAGAGGACCCCGATAGTTCTGCTCCGCAGCCCTCCCCCTCTCAAACCCTTCGATTCCAGATTTCAGCATTTCCTTGTTGTGTGACCCTATACCAGTCACCGATGCCCCCCCCCACCCTCTCCTTACTCCTCTGTCAAAAGATGATGATAAAGAAACCTGCCTCCCAGTGTTAGTTCTAGGGTTCAATGAATTAGGCATCGGCAAAGAGAAATTGCTTAATAATTAGAAGGTGTTTTTTATTGCTGTGTGACTTTAGGCAAGTAACCTAACTTCTCTGAGGGTATAAAAAGATAATTTGGTCTGGTGGCTAGGGATGCAGCAATGAAAGAGGCAGTCAGAAAGCCTGTTCCTCGTGGAGCCTGCCCCTCGTGGAGTCAAGGGGAGACCTAGGTTCCTTCATGATGAAGCACACCTGCAAACTCGAATTCATTTCAAATGTGACTACTTGAGGGAGGAGTAAAAGGGGCATTGAAAGGTGGGAACCACAGTGGGGTGGGTGGGGTGGTTATTTATTTATTTATTTGAGAGAGAGAGAGAGAGAAAAATAGAGAGTGAGCAAGCACACAGAGGGAGAGAGAGAAGCAGGCTCCCCACTGAGCAGGGAGCCCCATGCAGGGCTCAATCCCAGGACCCTGGGATCATGACCTGAGCCAAAGGCAGATGCTTGACCAACTGAGGCCTGGTTTTTGTTTTTTGTTTTGGGGGAGTTTTTAAAAGAGATTTTATCTATATATTTGTCAGAGAGAGAGCGCACAAGCAGGGGGAGCTGCAGGCAGAGGGAGAAGCAGGGGCCCAATGCTGGGATTGTGACCCAAGCCTAAGGCCGACTAAGCCATCCAGGTGCCCCTGTTTGTTTTTAATGATGGTAAAATACTCATAAGATTTACCATCTTTTTTAATCAACCATTTTTAGTGTACAGTTCAGTGGCATCAAACACATTCACATTGTTATGCAATCATCACAGCCATTCCGTTCCAGAGGGGCCTAGTTTTTTGTGTTGCTTTTTTTTTTAAGATTTTATTCATTCATTTAACAGGTAGAGATCACAAGTAGGCAGAGAGGCAGGCAGAGAGAGAGGAGGAAGCAGGCTCTCCATGGAGCAGAGAGCCCGATGCGGGGCACGATCCCAGGACCCTGGGATCATGACCCAAGCCAAAGGCAGAGGCTTTAACCCACTGAGCCACCCAGGAGCCCATAGAGGGGCCTAGTTTTAAATGGTGTAAGATGGAGGAATCGGAGAAGGCCTCCCCTTTTTTTAATGTGATAAATCCACATCACATAAAGCTAACCCATTTTTAAATGAACAGTTCAGGGGCCGCCTGGGTGGCTCAGTTGGTTAAGCGTCTGCCTTCTGCTCAGGTCATGATCCTGGCATCCTGGGCTCAAGCTCCATGTCAGGCTCCCTGCTCAGCTGGGAGTCTGGTTCTACCTCTCCCTCTACCCCTCCCCCTGCTCATGCTCTCTTCCTCTCTCTCTCTGTCAGATAAATAAATAAAATCTTAAAAAACCCAAACAATGAACAAGTCAGTGGCATTTGGTTCATTCACAGTGTTGTGCAACCACCTCCTCTGTCTAGTTCCAGAACATTCTCATCACCCCAAAAGGAAGTTCCATCCCCATTAGCAGCCACTCCTCATCCTCCTCCCCCTGCCCCCTACCAGCCCTTGACAAGCACCACCCTGCTTTCTGTCTCTATGGATTTGCCTGTTCTGAACATTTCCTATAAATGGAATTATAAGAAATGTGGCCTTTCGTGTGTGGCTTCTTTCACTTAGTATGTTTTTGAGGTCCATCCATGTTGTAGCAGGAATCAGAACACCCTTCCTTTTTTATGGCTAAGTGATACTCCACTGTATGGATCTATCATGTGTGGGGTATCCACTCATCTGTTGGTGGATATTTGGTTTGCTCGCATCTTTTGGCGATTGTGACTCTCACTGTTATGAACATGCATGGCCAAGTTCTTGAGTTCCTGTTTTTCGATCCTTTGGGGTCTGTGCCTAGGAGTGAAATTGCTGGGTCCTATAGCAATTCTGTGTTTAACTTTTTTTTTTTTTTTTAATTTATTTATTTGTCAGAGAGAGGGAGGGAGAGAGAGCAAGCGAGCACAGGCAGACAGAGTGGCACGCAGAGGCAGAGGGAAAAGCAGGCTCCCCGCCGAGCAAGGAGCCCGATGCCGGGACTCCATCCCAGGACGCTGGGATCATGACCTGAGCCTAAGGCAGCCACCCAACCAACCGAGCCACCCAGGCGTCCCAAATTCTGTGTTTAACTTTTTGAGGAACTGCCAAACTTTTCTGCGGCAGCTGCGACATTTTCCATTCCCTCCAGCAGTGTACCACGGCTGCAGTTTCTCCACATCTTCACCAGCACCTGCTTTTTTGTTTTTACTGCTGTTTTATGAAGGCCTTGTTCTGAACTTTTGAAATCTAATCCATCAGGATATCCTTTTTTTAAAAAAAGATTTTATTTATTTATTTATTTGACAGAGATTACAAGTAGGCAAGAGAGGCAGGCAGGGAGAGAGAGGAGGAAGCAGGCTCTCCAAGGAGCAAAGAGCCCGATGTGGGCCTGGATTCCAGGACCCTGGGATCATGACCTGAGCTGAAAGTAGAGGCTTTAACCCACTGAGCCACCCAGGCGCCCCGCCCCCCCTCCCCCGTCAGGATATCCTAAACACCGCTCACTGTCACCCGCATCTGGTCTGTCAGCGAGCCTTGCCAGCTCCACCTTCTACATTATCCAGAATCTGACGCGCTCTCCTTCCTGGGCACCCACCGTGGTCCAGCCCGCATCCACCATGGCTAACCTGGGCCATGCGGTCAGTCACCTTCTCTCCTGGGGCCCCCTGGCTTGCACCTTCCAGCCCACAGTCTGTTCTTCGCCACAGCCGCCAGGAGGCGCCTGTGAACATCCGCGTCAGGGCACACCTCTGCTTTGCTTCCGGCCCTCCAGGGGTCCCGCCTCACTGGGGTAAAAACCCAAGTCTTTCCTGTGGCCTGCTAGGCCTTGCACAGTCTGCCTTTTGCCTCGCTGCCCTCGCCTCCTCCCACTCTCTCCCTCAGTCATTCCACTCCTGCCGTGCGGGCCTCCTCCTTGCCGTTCCTCAAACACAGCCGTGAGTGTACCTCAAGGCCTTTGCACCCGCGGAGGCTGCTTTTTCCTGAAATGCTTTCCCCCAGGTACTGCGTGGCTCTGCCCTCATGTCCTTCAGGCCTTTGTTCAAAAGTCTCATCTGAGAGATCTCTGACCTGAAACAGCACCGTCATTCCTCACCGCCCTGATGATTGTTCTTTATCATCCATTACATATGGTAGGGATTCTGCCTCCCACACAGGAAGAGCAGCTCCAGAGAGCGGGTCCTCGCCCGCCTTGTCGCAGCCCTGTCCCCAGCTTCTATGAGAGGGCCTGTCAGTATGTATCTGGTGACTGGATAGGTGCGTAAGGGCAAATGGCGTACTTATAAGCAGGTGCCAGTGAACACAATAAGCAATGCTCGCATGACATATACTGGGCAGCCAGTGCGGTTTTAAACACATTCCGTTTATTGTCTCATTGATTGCCCTCACTCTCCAGCCCTTCAGCAGGTACTGCTGTCACCCTCGTTTTGTAGAGGAGGACACAAGCACAGAGAAGTCAAGTCAGTTGTTCAAGGTCACACAGCTCTGAAGCGGCAGAGCTGGGATTTGAACCCAGGGAGAGGAGTTACTATTATGGCTCTGGCCCCAACCCGATATACACCACACCCCCTCATCCCCACATCTCTCCTCACAGCCATTCCAACAGAACGTGGACTGTGCCAGTGCCCGCCGGGCAGAGCTGGGTGACCATTCCGAGGGAACAGCTTACCACGTCTGATGAACTGCTTGTCTGGGGTACCAAGGCAGGCCAGCCTCTCTGGCCCCCAGTCTTCGTGAATCTGGAAACCCGAAGTAACTGGTGGGATGGGGGGGTGTGCTCTATGTGGGGTGGGTGGTCCCGGAGGTCCTGGCTTAATGCAACTGGCCTCCCCTTCCTCAGTGAAGCCAGATGCCCCCAGGCTGTACCCTGACGTGGACTTTTCAGAGGATGAGCCGCTGGAGGCCACTGTCCATTGGGCCCCACCTGTGTGGCCACCCCATAATATCATGGTCTGCCAGTTCTACTATCGAAGATGCCAGGGGACGGCCTGGACCCTGGTGAGTGTCAGGGGCCCCCCTTTTCCTCACTCTCTTCCAGGCAGGGCCCAGGGCATTATCCCCAAATCAGAAACCCAGCCCAGGGCCTGTTCCTTACTTGCCCTTATGATCTGTCCACATCTCACACAAAAGGCCTGTACGTGCATCTTGTTCAGCTAAAAAATCACCCCCCACCACCAAATAATCTAAAATTCCATGCAGTCCCGATCCCAAATTCCACTTGGAATTTTTGAGAAACTCAGTAAACGTCCTCAAACATTTTTGTGAATGAATAGAAGTTCTCCAATAGCTTACATTAACCTTAAAATTATGGAACCCTTCCAAGAACTCTTTGAAGTGGATGCATTTTATACCTACCCATTTTACAGATAAGGAGCAAGGTTTAGTTTAAACACCCCAAAATAATGAATAAAGGCAGCTGACATTTCTGAGCACCTGGTGTACATCAGGTCCCAAGCTAATTGCATGGGTTATCTTGATGAGTCCCTCCCCACCTCCCTTTATAGTAGATGCTTTTATTTATTTATTTATTTGTTAATTTTTGTTTATTTTAAGTAAACTCTACCCCACACATGGGGCTCAAACTCAGGACGCTATGATCAAGAGTCACATACTCCACTGACTGAGCCCGCCAGGCGCCCCTATAGTAGATGCTTTTAAGATTTTTTATTTCGTAGTTGGGGAAGCCAACCTCAGAGAAGTTAAGCACCTTAGCAAGCTCACGCAGCAAGAAAAATGGAAGAGAACGTTAGAGCAAGGAGACCCCAGTAGGAGTTGGGGGACCAGCCCATGTACTTGGTACAACCCAGAAGTTACCAGGATAATTTCCTCTCATATCTCATTGGCCAGAGCACAGTCACATGGTCTCACCTGATTGTAAGGGAGGCTGGGAAATGGAGTCCTTACTCTTGACAGCCACGTTTCCAGCTGATATTCAGAGCTTCCATTTCCAAAGGAAAAAGGGGAGAATGGATATTAGGGATAACCAATAGTCTCAGCCACCTCCTGCAAAACTTTGCCATGTAGAAGACAGTTGTCACTGTGATTACTTATGCAATTCAGAGAAATGCTGAGATACAGGCTTTGGAATCTGACTGCCCGATTATGACTCTCAACTCCAGCACTCATCTGCTTTGTGACCTTGGGCAAGTCACTTCCCCTCTCAGGGCCTCAGTTTTCCTCAACTGTAAAATGGGGATAATGATAAAATTTACTACCTACTGCTATACATGACCCATAGGGTGGCCAGTTCATCTCTTCTTCTTGCCTAGGATTTTCCCAATTTCAAATACAAAAGCCCTGTGTCCTGAGAACCCCTGGGTTTGGGACAAAGCAGGCTAGTTGGAGTCTGCTGACATACCGGGTCAAGTACTCTCAACTCAGTCCTTGGCTTCATTGCTCTTTCCTCTCTATCCCCCAGCTGGAGCCGGAAGTGAAGTCCATTCCCCTGGCACCTGTTGAGATTCAGGACCTGGAACTGGCCACTGGCTATGAGGTGCAGGGCCGCTGCCGAATGGAGAAAGAAGAGAATCTGTGGAGCGAGTGGAGCCCCATTTTGTCCTTCCAGACGCTGCCCTCTGGTGAGGGTCTCCGGGCTTGCTCCTATAACCTCGTCTCCCCTCCTGGCAGTCTGTACCACTAGGCTGCTCTCATTTGTACACCCTTCCCTCATCCTTGACAGCTCCAAAAGATGTATGGATATCTGGGAACCTCTGTGGGACACCAGGCAGACAGGAACCCTTGCTTCTGTGGAAGGTGAGCTATGGAGAGCGGTTCCATTCTTTCTGCACATGTCAAGAAGCCCCAGCTAACACCATTGTAAACAAGACGGCGGTTCCAGTGCCGCCTTCTTGAGATTGCTCCGAGGCTCCAAGGAGGGGATGCTCAGAGAGGCCCTGGCATAGTGCTATGCACAGAGCTAGCCTCCACCCATGTCAGCTACTTCTGGGAGATCTGAGCTGAGACATGAAAGTCTGTACAGATGTTCCAAGCAGGGGGGAACAGCAGGTGCAGAGATTCGAAAGTAAGACTAGGCTCAGCTCCATAAACTACAATACAGTGTGCCAGGGCTTGAATGCTAGTATCACAATGACATTAGGAGATGATAGACAATGATGTAGCCATCCTCATTGATCCAAATCCGTTGAGCATCTGCTATGTTCCAGGCATTGCTAGGCCCTGGCTCACAGTAAATATGGCAAGGAACAAAACAACAGAGCCCATACCCTCTTAGGCCACACAATCTAATATTAATTTTAACCACATGTAACACAGACCTTTTACTATGTGCCAGGTTCTAGCCTATATGCTCATTTATATTAACTGACTTTACAGATAAGAAAAATGAGACACACTGGGGCGCCTGGGTGGCTCAGTGGGTTAAGCCTCTGCCTTCGGCTCAGGTCATGATCTCGGGGTCCTGGGATCAAGCCCCGCATTGGGTTCCCTGCTCAGTGGGGAACCTACTTCCCCATCTCTCTCTGCCTGCCTCTCTGCCTACTTGTGATCTCTCTCTCTGTGTCAAATAAATAAAATCTTTTTTAAATTAATTATTTATTTATTTGACAGACACAACTGGTAAGTGGCAGAGCTGAGACTCACTGGCTTTCAAACACCAGTTCCCAGCCTCAGCGTCTATGTCATAACACATACTTTGTTAATACCCCTTCACTATGCTGAAATGAAATACTTAGATAACCCATTTTTCTCTTGTCTTAATGAATATATAATAAAGTGTTCTAATTGTAATATTTTTTTTTTAAGATTTTATTTATTTATTTGTCAGAGAGAGCGAGCACAGGCAGACAGAGTGGCAGGCAGAGGCAGAGGGAGAAGTAGGCTCCCTGCCGAGCAAGGAGCCCGATGTGGGACTCGATCCCAGGATGCTGGGATCATGACCTGAGCCGAAGGCAGCCGCTTAACCGACTGAGCCACCCAGGCGTCCCACTAATTGTAATATTCTGTAGAAGATAAAGGGAAAATAAAGTAACTGCATATGGCAATTATGCAACTCAGCAATGTGAGAGGAACACTAAATCTGTATGTACCTAATAATATGGCTTTAAAATACATATAGCAAAAATTGACAGAACTACAAGGAGAAATACATGAATCCACAACCGTTGTGGGAGATTTTAATATACCCCATCAGTGATCTCATAATAGATGGAAAACAAGTGATGATCTAGAATATTTGAACATGTGATTAACAAATAGCCTAATGGACTTACATAGGAAATGTCAGAGCATGCCTTTCTTCCATATATAATTAGGACATTTACCAAAGTCGACCACATGCCAGGCCATAGATCCAGTTTCCAGAGATTTCAAAGGGGTGAGGTGATTCAGGGCACATTAAAGAATTTTCTAATTAGAACATAGATTGCGGTGTGCCCGGGTGGCTCAGTTGTTAAGCGTCTGCCTTCAGCTCAGGTCATGGTCCTGGGGTCCTGGGATTGAGCCCCACATCAGGCTCTCTGCTTGGCAGGAAGCCTGCTTCTCCTTCCGCTGCCCCTGCTTGTGTTCCCTCTCTCACTGTGTCTCTGTCAAATAAATAAAATTAAAAAAAAAAAAAAAGAACACAGATTGTGCTGGGAATTGATCATAAAAACTGCCTAGAAAGTCCCCATGTATTCTGAATATTTATTTATTTTTTTAAAGATCGTATTTATTGAGACAGGAGATCTTTTTTTATTTTATTTTATTTTTTTATTTGACAGAGATCACAAGTAGGCAGAGAGGAGAGAGAGGAAGGGGAGCAGGCTCCCTGCTGAGCAGAGACCCTGGGGCTCTATCCCAGGACCCTGATGCAGGGCTCGATCCCAGGACCCTGGGATCATGACCTGAGCCGAAGGCAGAGGCTTTAACCCACTGAGCCACCCAGGTGCCCCTCTTCTGAATATTTAAAAATTCAGTGAGCATTAAAACCAGGGTCCCCCCCGCAAAGATTTTGTCTTAATACATCAAAAGGAGTTTGGTTCTAGGATCAGTTAATATTATTAGACAGAATAATCATCTACAAAAGTTTTTCCTCTCTACAACAGTAGGAATTTTGAAATCCCAAAGAACTGCACAGGACACAGACTAGGATGAGGCGAGCAAGGCAGGCTGATATAAGGGCAGGGTCAGCTCCTGTCTGTACTTCAGATCTTGAAATTTAGTTTGTCGTGGGTTCTTTGCCCTTGATTTTGATTGATTAAAATATAATTTTTCTTGGGGCACCTGGGTGGCTCAGTGGGTTAAAGCCTCTGCTTTCGGCTCAGGTCATGTTCCCAGGGTCCTGGGATCGAGCCCCACATTGGGCTCTCTGCTCCACGGAGAGAGCCTGCTTCCTCCTTTCTCTCCCTGCCTGCCTCTCTTGCCTACTTGTAATCTCTGTCTATAAAATAAATTTAAAAATCTTAAAAATATATATATATATATAAATTTTCTTGATTACTGGGTTTTTGGTAACTTTCCCTTTAACTTTTGCATCCAAGGGGAGTGCCTTACTCAGTTCCCGCTAGTGTGGGTCTTAGAAATGTATTCTAATGTCACCTTTGCCACTGAGCCCCCCGAGACTTAATTTCTTCATCTGTAAAGTGGAGCCAACAGAAATATTCCACTGACTGATTTGTGAGGTGGGCCTCACTGAGATACACAGGATGTGGATCTGGTAGATGGGAGATACTAACCCCTTCTTCCTCTCATCCCCCAGGACCCGGGGCACTGCATGCAGATGAGCTATAAAGTTTGGTTCCAGGCTGAAGGCCAGGAGCTGATCCAGAAGACGGCTCCCTGCTGCAGCTCCTTCATCCCCAGCCTGGCCGAGTGGGTTGGAGTGTCTGCCATCAATGCCACGAGCTGGGAGCCTCTCACCAACCTTTCTTTGGCCTGCCTGGGTAAGAGGCTGTGAATTTCCTCAGAGGGGTGCCCTGGAGAGGGAGGCGGGGACTTCCGGAGAGAACAGCCAAGACTTCTCCAACCCCCATCTAGGTCCAGATCTCGCCCCCCAAGGCGTGGTGGTCAGCAACATTGCCGGCAGCACAGGGCTGCTGGTGACTTGGCAGCGGGGGTCTGGGGAGTTGCAGGAGTACGTGGTGGACTGGGCTCAAGATGGGGATCCCCTGGAGGACCTCAGCTGGATCCGGCTTCCCCCTGAGAATCTCAGTGCTCTGTTGCCAGGTGAGGCCGTGGGACACCTAGGTTCCCATCCCAGCTACTGTCCAGCAGACTGACGTGTGGACCTACAGGAGGGAGTGTTGTGGTTAAAATATCATTAATTCCTGCAAGCAGTGTTCACTGATCACTCACTGTGTGCCTGGCCATGTTCTAGACACTGGTGTGCAGTGACAGCAGCTGCTGCCTATTGGCACTTATCAGCAGCATTAAAGTATTCAAACTTCCTTATAAAATAGGTTTCTGTTATTATCCTGCTCAAGGTAGAGATGACGAAAAAAGCCCAGGGAGGTGAAGCAACTGACCCGAGACCACACAGCAAATAGATGGTAGAATCAGGATTTGAACCACATACTCAAGCCCCTCAAGCCAGGCCCTGAACCATCACGCCACTCACTCTCACAGCAACATCCCTATCCTCATGGAGCTGACTTTCTTGTGGAACGAGCAGCCCAGTGAAACAAGCAATAACAAAACAAGTACATCCATAATGTAATTGGGGGAAAAAAGAATAAAACAGGGCAAAGGGAAGGAGGGAAAAGTGCTATTTTAGAAAGAAAGGTTTTTAGAAAAGGCCTTCCTGGAAAAGCAGCATTTGAACCAAGACCTTAAGGAGGCGAGAGGGGGAGCTATGAAGAAGTCTGAGGGAAAAGCAAGAGGGAACAGGCAGTGCAAAGGCCCAGAGACAGGAATGTGCCTGATGTGTTAGAACAGCGAGGAGGCCTGCATGGCTGGAGTGAAATGAGTGAGGGGGAGAGAGGGAGGAGATGAGGGTGGGGGGGTGACAAGCAAATTGTGGAAGGCCTGGTGGGCCACAGGAAGGACTTGGGCTTTTGCTCTATGTGAGGTAGGAACCATGGAGAGTTCTGAGCAGAGGAGGGATATGCCCTGACTCTGTTACTTACAGGTGATCTCTGCCTGCTCTCGGGGGAATGGACCGGGGAAGGGGTGAGGGCCATACCAGGTAGAAACTGAGTAAGGGAAAGAAGCAGGCAGGTTCTGATTGGAGGTCCTGGGGCAGAATTTTGGGGATCCATTTGGATATATTGTGTTGGAGATGTTCATCTAAATGGAGGTGTCCATGGGGCTGTTGGCTACTTGGGTCTGGGGGCTTACAGTGATTTCTGGGCTGGGGCGTGGCATTGGGGAGCCCATCCTTGGTGTAAAGGACTTGGGAGAGCATGAAAAGGTATTGAGTGAAACATTTAGGAAGGGCAGAGTCCTTCCTAAGGAAGGAGGAGCCCTGATTCTGGAAATTTCCCATTTGGGGAAGGCCAGGAAGCAGCAGTAGGTTTTGTGAAGGGACTTCAGGACCTTCACCCACCATGTTGGGGGGTGTCCAGGCCCCACCCATAGCCTAGTGTTTGAGCATCTCCCAGCCTCTGGCACCTGTTTTTCCTGGCCTGAAGGCTTTCTCTGGTCACTGAAGCATTTTGCCCATCTGAGAAGCAGTCTGGAAGTGCTGGTGAATTAAGTCGCCCCAGGTGCAGCCCTTCACCAATTACTACTAAGTGTTGGTGGATAAATATCCCAGCTTCCTCCCTCCTTGGTTCGCCTCACTTTCCGGCATCTGCTCTCTGCTGCCTCCCAGAGGTCGCCAGCGGGATTGAGCTTCCAATGCCTGCTTTGGGAACTTGTTCTCATTTACTGGCTGCCTTTCTTTCCCTATTTCACTTCCCAGCTGCCCTGTTGGCGGTTCTGTGGGGTTACCACCCAGAACAATTACTGTTACCCAAATATTTATCTCAACAAATTTTTCAGGAGACCCAAATGAAGACATCTACCGAGTAGAAAATGAGTAGGGGAGGGAGAGCCAACTCTAACTGTCTTTCTCCTCCACCGACCAGGGAATTTTGAAGGAGGGGTCCCCTACCGAATCACAGTGACAGCAGTCTCTCCTTGGGGCGTGTCCCCTGCCCCCCCAGTTTGGAGGTTCAGAGAGGAACTGGGTAAGTAGTGGAGCTGGAGAATGGGGGAACCCCCTGGAACCCTAGCTGGCCTTGACCACTGGCTTTCTCCCCA